>JAADXH010000344.1:0-25774 GCA_023337595.1 Globisporangium camurandrum
GTGTCGTCGCACGTCGCTACTCCTACTGCTTCTACTACCGCTGTCCAAGCGAGTCGCGTCCGGGTCTCGAATGGCGCCAGTCGGAACGCCAGGCGCGGAGAGTCAGAGATGCCGATAGGTTGATAGATCGATACGTCGATACGTCGATCGTCGCCACTTCTACTGCCTCGCTACCTCTAAGCGAACGACTTTACTTCTGTTGTCGAACGAGTATTGTCTAGGATCGGATGTAGAAACACCTGTTGCAGTCTTATTAAGAAATGAAATGTACTACGTTTCGTCCGTGCTCTTTGCTAGCAACTCCTTTCTCAAACTCACATTCACTCAACTGAGCTCGATCGACTCTGGAGCTCATTGCTACCTGAAGCCATCGCTTGCTTTAAACTGTGCCGTAACTCGCGCTCGTGTGGTGTGCGTGCTCGAACTCGTTCGGGTAGATCTCGCGCCACGTCTGGAGCAAATGCTCGTGCGCCTCGGGGTGGCTGAACACGAGCGAGTGTGGGTCTTCCGCAAACAGAATGAACACCGTCGCGACCGCGCCGTCGATGACCGTCATGATGACGTTCGTGACCGAGTAGCCAATGAGGAAGCCGCTCAAGCCGAGTGCAACTTGTGGGTTGCTCACGTTGACCGTCCACTGCGGGTCGCCGTACGCCACAGTCGCCCAACCTGCCGTAGCGCCAAGGAACCCGACAGCAACTTTGCCAAAGAACAGCACGTTCACAATGAGCGAGTCGTTCGTGATCGCACTCCACCCTTTGCCCGCAAACAGGTCGAACGCGCGCTTGCCGCTCGTGACGAAGCTGTAGCCGTAGATACCGACGTACGCGTACGCAAAGCGGTTGAAGTACTCGACCCACTGCTCGATCGTCGCAACGAGGCTACCGATACAACCGACGAGGCAGCCCGCGACGACGTTGCCTTGGCCCTGGAGCACGCGCTGCAGGCCTGCGAGGAGAAAATGGATCGTCTCGACGATCGACACGACGAGCGACCCAAAGCAGATCGACCCGAACGACAGCGTCATCGCCCGCGCGAGCGCCTTCGTGCTCGTGAGCGGCACGCGGTCGCGCGACGCGTGGTGCCACCAGCTCGAGACCGTCCCAGCGGTTGCGACCATGACGATGTTGCGCAACACAAAGTTTGCCCAGAAGAATACGAGCAAGAGCGCCGTGAGGATGGACAGCTGCTCGAATTTCGTGTAGTCCGTCGCCTGGCCGACGTACTCGCCGTGCGTCACGGCAGCGTACGCGGCGACGATCCACGTGAGCGACCAGACGATCTGCAGCAGCGTGAAGCCGATCGCCGTGAGCAGAATCACGGGGTACCGCACGACTGCTTGGCACGCGATCTGGAGGTTCGCAGACGCAAACGCAATGCGCGACCGGATGCAGCACACGTACGTGAGCACGAGCGCCGCAAACAGCGCGGCAACAGCTGCGGGCCACCAGTAGAGCGAGTCGCCGCTCGCGTACAAAAAGTGCGACGACGCGACGCCGGCAAAGAGCGAGATCGCGATGACTGCAATGACCGAGAGCCAGACGAGCATCTTGCCGACAAAGAGCATCGCGAGCGTCCACAGGAGCGACGCGGCGAGCGCGCCGGCTGCAATGCACCCACAGATGCGAAGTGCAAACTTGTACTTGGCGTGGTTTTGGATGATCAAGTCACCCACTTCTTCAATGTCGTCTTGGTTCTCCGACAGCGTGAGTACATCTTGGCCGTAGCTAAAAGCAATGACGATCACGATGCCGAACGCTGCGAGAAAGAGCGTGGCAAACAAAATGTCATGGCATGACTTTTGCACGTGCGACTGTGCCGAGTGCTTGTCCTGCACGCCGCCGCCTGCAAGCAGTTCGCGTTCGTGCATGTGTTTCGCCATCGTGGTGCAAGAGCGTCTGTTACTGGCGGCTTGAGCTCAACGCGGCGCGTTTGCGAATGGCGCTGCAGATCCATGCGAGCGTCATGATGGCCATCAAGTGACGATTTTTGCCAAAAAAGCACGAAAGTAAATAAATCAGTGAGACTGTGTCATCTTGATTTTTGTAAGTAATACAAGCGTACAGAAATTGGCAGTTTGTGCCCATCTCACAAAGTGAACCCAAATACCGGTATATCTAAAAAGCATACAGTATCCGAGACAAACCTGTGGCCGCGGCATGCCATACTGTTCGTGTTGTTCGCGCTCGCTCGATCGCTCACGCTGTTGTAGCCTGATGTGCAGGTTTGTTTGTGGTATGCATCTGTGTATTTGTTTTTTTGCTTTGTTCACTCGTGTGTGTACTGTATGTTTACTTCCAGTATATTTTCTCAATTGAATTGATTCACAGTCAATTCGAATATTGAATCGTGTTACACAAATCAGCAATCTACTGATATTTGTCAATTCAGCTGGTGCAACTCTTGGTGTATCGATACACCGATGGTGTACGCACATGAAAGCGTCGCCAACGCACCAAACGAGCCGTCAAGCGCAGGACACATGACTCTCCAAATGTGCGCGTGAGCAATCGGACGGTAAAGCGACGTACGTGTTGGACTGCGCGTGCTGCTCGAACGTGCTCTTCCGACGATTCAACGACAGCGAACATGGTGCGCAAGGCAACGCGACTGCCGGCCAACACACGTTCGCTCGAGGAGGTCGTGTTGGGTCGCGTCGTAAGTGGTGAAACCAATAGCGCTCAGCAGCAGCAACCGCAGCAAGTCAGCGCTGCTGCAGCAACTGCAACATTATCAAATGCCAAACGACTTGCTTCTGGTGCACGACGAGCGCCGTCGACTCAACACACCACGTGTACGTTTTAGATCTGCAGTGTGGCTACATTATGGTTAATAACTCGTCGTGATGTCAATGCTCGTCTGCTTTGTGGTACCAAGCAACTGAGATGATGCGATACTGACGCTCACATGGAATGCCATCTTGGATGCATGCATTAGGCAACACAGCAGCCAGCAGTGCGAATATTAGCAGCAGCGCTCGCCACAATGCAAGCATGATCGCTTCAGCGTCGCCTTCAGCATCCAACGCCAGCGACGTCAGTGCGCGAGATGATCGATTCGGCACACCTGCGTCAGTCGAGTGCATGACCCAGATCGCAAGCGAAGTCGCAGTGCTTGACAAGCGCGTGCGCTCGCTCGCATCGAGCAGTACCGGCACCAGCACGAATAGTACGCATGCGACGTCGCATCGCCACGCTTTCGCAAGCGCGAATCGCAGCGATGCGTCGTTGCCGACGTACCATCAGCAGGAGATTGACAAGTACTTGCAGCAGTCAATGGACGAGATCCACGCGTTGAACAAAGCGCGTCGGGGGAATGGCACCCGCACCAACAATGGCACGATCGACGCAACAGCGAGTGCCCACGTGACGCACGCGGTGCGGGACATTCGCTCGACGGTCCGGCGGCTCGACCGCGTGTTCTACGAAGTCGCATCGGGCGACAAGCAGCGGCACATTGCAGCAACGAAGATCGCGATGGCAGCACGCGCGTATATCACGCGGCAGCGGTTTGCGAAGTGTTATCGCGCACTCGGTGCGTGGCGCACGCGCAAGTGCGCGCAGCTGCTGCTGTTCGTCGAGCAGTTTGCAGCGCGCGAGGAGTTTATCAACCATCGGATCGATGCAATGCACTGTGACCGGAGTGCGGTGCTGCTGCGCAACGTCCTCGCAGAGCTGCGCGACGTCGTGTTACTGAACCTCCCGCTGCGCATGCGGCGTCTCGATGAGACGACGCGGCGGTTCCAGCTCAAGCAGCGTACGCTCCTCCAGTGCGTGTTCACAGCTTGGGCGACGATCGCACTTGGACCGCGCAGTCGCAAGCGTGTGATCGCTGACGCACGGACGCGGCATCTCGACGCGCGGCATCGCCTCGACAAGCTCGGTCGCTACGATCTCGTGACGACCGAGATGGTGCACGACGAGTTCTTGAAAGAGAACATCCGCGTCGTGCGCAGTCGCCACAATCGCCATGTCCTGCGCATGTACTTTCGTATCCTCGTTGCGACCGAGCTGGTGCCGATGCAGCGCGCGCGGCAGCTCGCGGAAGCGCACGACCGCACGAAGACGCTCGTTCGTGCCTGGACAGTGTGGCTCACGCTGTTCCGTGCGACGCAAGTCGACAAGGCGCTCGCACGCGTGAGCGACCGCCGGACGCTCGAGCGCTTCGAGCGGATGCACAACTTGCGCCGCATCGACGCGCACTACCGCCGCACGCACGTCCGGAAGCACTTGCTCGCGTGGGCGACGTTCGGACAGCGCATTCGTCGCGTGCGCAAGCTGTTTGAAGACACGACGCGAGAGAACTTGGGGCGCCTCGTGCGCAAGTGGCACGTCCGTGCGCAGTACCAGCACGCGCTGCGTGCACATAGTGTCGAAGCGTGGCGTGCGTACTGCCGTCGGGTCTTCCAGACACCGTTTCGGTGCTGGTACGTCCACACAGTCCAGAAAAAGCGTGCGCGCGTTGCACAAGAGACGATCTGCGTTGCGTACGCACGTCGACAGCGGCGGCACGTCAAATACACGTTCTTTCGTCTGTGGAAACACGTCGCACTGTTTGGGAACGTCGAACAGACGCACTCGCAGCTCCACTTGCTCCAGAGCGTCGAGGACCAGAAACGCATGTGCCTCGGGTTGGAGGCGAATGCGCGGCTGTATCAAGACACGATCGCAGCACTCCACGCGTCGATCGCGCAGCTCGAGCGCAAGGTTGAGGAGAAGCAGCTTGAGCTCAGTGCCGTGCTCGACGCAACGCAAGTGACGCGGTTTGGGCTCCATACGGCAGAGCAAAACATTGCGCGCGTCCAGGGGATGCTCGAAGCCGTGCGGCACGTCCACCCGGGCACGGTCGCGCGCATTGAGAAGCTGTACAGCGACACGCCACTGCTGTCGCAGGACCTCGCAGCGGTCGTCCAGCGCCACGTTGCGACGCGCGACGCGCTTGCGAGTCAGATCGACTTGGACGAAACCGAACTTGCAGTTTACCACGCGGCGGCCGGTAGCGGCGTGAGCGAAGACGATCGGCTGCTGCTGCATCGCGTCAAGTGGGTACTCTCGCGGCTCGACTTGCAGCAATTGCGGAATATCGACGATGCGACTCGCGCGACTGCACCAACGCCACGCGACGCGACGCACCAACTCTGTGCGTTGTTTGAGTTTGTCCGTGACGGCGACACGACGGCGCTCGCAGTCGACAACAGTCCGCTGCCTGGGAGCCGCTCCCAGATAACAGCCGCAGCCGCAACAGCAGCAGCAGCGTCGACGTCTAGTGGACGCGTCGACAGTGGTGGAGCACCCGCAGCAGCAGCAGCGACAATGTCATGTCGCCAACTGGATCTGTTTGCACGCAACGAGACATGGCACGACTTTGTCAAAGCGCTGACGCTCCAGTTCGTGCCCGCGCGCATGCGATCCGTGCGCGAGCGCCTCGTAGAGCGCGCAGCTGCGATGGACCGCGACGTCGCGGAGCTCAAAGCCAATCCGCACATCTACAATCTCTACAGCAGCGCAGCGCAAGTGAGTGGATCCTCGCGCAGCAGCAATAGCAGCAACGCGCGTTTACTCGAGCAACCGTAGAGTTCCGCTTTCATAGTTCAGCAGCATGAATACATGGTACAAATCAAGCCAGAGCCATACAACAGGAGCATTCGAGCCATCGAACGAGCCGACAACAACGACAAGCCATTTTCTCTCCCATGCTCTGTTATCTGCAACTCTGTCGCCTACCAGACTCGCTCGCGTCACTCTCAAAACCGCCTGCTACTCCCTTCATACCTCTCTCTCTCTCTCTGCAACTGTTGCCTCTATGCCTGCAACGTCACACGACGACGCCTGCTCTCTCTATCTCTACGTCGTCTTGTGGAACTGCTGCGCAAGGAAGAGCTTCTCAAACGACTTGCCAGCGTACCGGTTGATGTGCTCGCAGTACGTGTTCATTTGCTTCGTGATCAGGAGCGATTCGAGGCGCGACGGCTGGTGGACCGACTTGAAAAACGCTGCGTCCTCCTCGGGCACGAGCTCCTGGTCGTTCTCGCGACGCGCTTTGTTCTCCTCCCGCTGTCGATGCTGCCACTGCTGGTACGCAACGCGCTGCTTTTGCAACGCGCGCTCGTAGCCCTGGAACTTGTAGTGCTCCTGCGCAAGTTCGTCGGCCCACACGCCAATATTCTTCAAGCTGTTCTCCAAGTACGCGTTCGTTGCGAGGTCCAGGCGCTCCAAGCTGTTTGCGCGGACGCTCTCGCTTGCGTGGACCGTGTCGGCGAGCCAGCACTGGACGACGTCCGAGTTGTGGACGTCGATCGGGAGCTCTTCAAACACAGTCGTTGAGCGAATGTCGTTCTTTGCAAAGCTATAGAGAGACAGAGAGAGAGAGTCAGTCAATTGCCACAAGGCGCTTTGATAGACACTAGACACTAGACATTAGCCGCAAGAGAGCCAGATGCACCTCTCTTTCGTGAACACGCCAGTCTTGTACGCATCGACGAACGACTTCTTGAGACGAAATGCTTTGAGACTCAACGAGCCCTTTGCGGTTTCTGCAGCGTCGTACACGAGGCAAATCGCGTTCGGACCGAGCGTTTGCTGGTACTGGAATTGCGCTTCGATGAGCGCTGCCGTGCAGAACGTCCCCATGAGCACCGATTGGTACCACCCGACTTTGTTGTTGTCCACGCCAACTTCGCGCAAGCTCTTCATCATCTCGATCTGGTACTCGTCTGCTTCGCGCTTCTTCTCCGACCGCGGCGGTGACGGGAAGCTGTTCGTTACTTCAAGCGTTTGGTCGTTCTCGAGCCCGAGGAGCGAGCCCGTGACCGACGCCGGCGCGCTCTCGTGGCAGTGCTTCACGAGCTGCAGCAGCGCAACGCCTTCGATCTGCACGCGTTCGATCGGCGTCACGCTCGCAAACACGTCGATCGCATCCGCGTGCGCGATCGCTTCCTGGAGCGACGCCGCACTCGCAAACTTGATCGTCGCAGTCGACGATGATGTCGTGCTCGTCGTCGTGGTCGTCGTGGTCGTCGTGCTCGTGATCGTCGACGACGTTGTCTTCACGGGGTCTGGAAGTCCCCACGCCATGATTGCTTTTGTTGCTTCGTTGGTGGTGGTGCTGTTGCTGCGGTCGCTTGCTGCTCACGTGCTGCTCTCGTGCTCGATGCTGCTTCTCGGGGTCGGTACCGACGTCGACGCAAGGACACAGACAAAAGCAGGCGCAATAGCAATAGAAGCTTGTTTTGACAACCGCAAATGACTGGCGGGAATGCAGGGGGAATGCCTCGTCGGTATGAGTATGCATTCCAAGGAGAGTGCGTCATACCGACGAGTATTGTCAACCTTTCTTTTTCGAATATAGTTTTTAAAGAGTGCCTCTCTAAGACAATTTACTAGCGCACATGTTGTTTTTTGAAAGACCCTTACAAAAAAGAACATGTGCGTTAGTAAGAACGGAAACACTCTTTATTTTCTGTACCAATGCTGTATATAGTGTAATACATTATAGCTTTATATATTTGAGCCAGTTTTTTTGGTTGGCAAAGAGACGCCGCGCTTTTTGACAATCAACATTGCGAAACGATACACACTTTCGCGTCACTCACATCGTGCTGCATCACCTTCTGTCGCGGTCTCGACACTCTTCACAACACCCACACCACTTGTCACGATGCCAAAGTCCAAGCGCCAGCGCACCAAGGCCCTTACAAAGGTCGACAAGCGCACGAACCAGCTCAAGCAAAAGGTCGTCGAGTCAGTGCGCGAAGCCGTCGATGCGTACACGACCGTGTTTGCGTTCTCGTTCGTGAACATGCGCACGAACCACTTCAAGGACGTCCGCGTGGACTTCCGCGACAGCAGGTGCGCTCCCTACGGTCTCTCCAGTGCATCATGCGTCGCTCGGATGCCGTGGATATTCGATGCATCTGCACACGTCACTTACACTCGACTCTCTTTTTCTCTCTCTATCCACCACACAGATTCTTCCTCGGTAAGAACAAGGTCATGAAAGTCGCGCTCGGGCGGTCGCCAGAAGAAGAGTACGCCGATGGCCTCGCAAAGCTCTCGAACGACTTGAACGGCAACGTCGGGCTGTTGTTCACGAACAAATCGAAAGCCGACGTGCTCGCGTACTTTGCGCAGCTGTCGGAAGTCGACTACGCGCGCTCGGGCTTTGTTGCGACCGAGACCGTTCAGATCCCACAGGGTCCACTGCCGCAGTTCATTGGTAGCATGGTCGAGTCGCTCCGGTCGCTCGGGTTGCCGGTCGACTTGAAGAACGGCGCCGTTGTGCTGAACCACGACTACACGATCTGCAAAGACGGTCAGACGCTCACGCCCGAGCAATGCAAGCTGCTGCAGCACTTTGACCGCAAGATGGCGGAATTCAAGCTCGAGATGCTCAGCTCGTGGTCGAAAGGCACGTACACGCGCTTGGCGGACGCGAGTGTGAATGCGACTGCAGCGAACGACGACGCGAGCGACGAGGAGATGTAAGTAGACGAGCATTCGCCACACACACATCCGTAGACGTTGTTGACTGGGGTCGAGTTTTCATAAATCATTCGTGTTTTGCTTTGGCATTTGTTGGACAAGTGTCGAATCGTTTATTGTGATTTGCAATAGAACTGCATACAAAAGCAAATCGTTCTACATTACACAGTCGATGCTGCTGCAATAGACGCATTGAATGCTTGCCAATCTAACGCTTCGTGAGTTCGTCGGTCGTTTTGTCATTCCCGTGCGTCTCGACGCTATGGCGCATGCCGAGGATCACGCTTGCGGGGTCGCTGGCTTTGAAGACTGCGCTGCCGGCAACGATCATGTTCGCACCGGCTTTCGCCGCTGCGTCGATCGTCGATGGACCGAGGCCACCGTCGACTTCAATGTCGAGTGATGGGAACGCTGCACGGAGCGCTGCGACCTTGGGCATCATGTCGGCCATGAACGACTGGCCACCGAAACCGGGCTCAACCGTCATGACGAGCACCATGTCAACGAGCGGAACGAGCGGTAGCACGTGCTCGACTGGTGTGCCTGGTTTGATCGCAACGCCGACTTTCATACCAGCAGCGCGGATCTGCTCGATGAGTGCATGCGGGTCCTTCGTGGCTTCGAGGTGGAACGTGAACTGGTCACCGCCCGCGTCTGCGATGTCGCTGACCCACTGCTCGGGCTTGGCGACCATCATGTGGCAGTCAAAGAACGCAGTCGTGTGCTGACGCAGCGCTTTGATCACTGGCGCACCCCACGTGATGTTCGGCACAAAGTGGCCGTCCATGACGTCGAGGTGGAGGTAGTCGGCGCCGGCGTTCACGACCTTGAGCGCTTCGTCGCGCAAGCACGAGAGGTCGGATGCAAGCATCGACGGGCCGATCTTGCACACGCAGCTGTGGCACATCGTGACCGCGAGTTGACGGAGAGAAGAAGGGGTGGAATGGTGGTGGCGATCGAGGGACGATGAGCAAGCGAGCCGATCGACGCGTTTGTGAGTGGCAATGACGCTTTTCAAAGTGTGCGATGTGACCAAATATATCTAATTAGCAAAATATATAAAAAGAAAAAGAAAATGCCAATCGCAACACCACACAAATCGACAGCAGCCAAACACAAGCGTACAGGAGCAGCAGCAGAGCACGATGGCGACGTCAGCAGCGCAGCTCGCGGACCTCGGTCGCAAGATCTTCCAGCGCCTGCCGCAGCGCCACATTGCGTCGGGCAACAAAGTCATCTCGAAGCAGCTCAAGGGCGACAAGGTCGTGCAGTGGTTCAACAAGCCACTGGCGCTCCGTCTGGGCGGCGACGACCCGAACTTTGAGATCCTCAACGCCGAGCGATTAGGCAAGCTCGACCAGATGAAGCGACGAGGCAAGACGATCCCGAAGAAGGGAGCAGGCAAGCGCTCGAAGAAGTAGACGTGCGCGTGCGGCGATCAACGAGAACGCACAGCGGCAGCAGCAGCAGCATGCGGTCGATCGTGTTTGGTTCGCGCTCTCGCGATGCAGCATGTAGCAAGGGCGATACTATAGACTCATGACTATGTACTTCGTGTCGATATGCGCACTATGGACACGCGATGTGAGCAGTGCAGATAGACGTTGCGATGTGATGGTAGCACGACAAAGGGCAAATACCACAACAAGCCGCTGTGCCGACGACTTCAAATATCTCAATCGCTTATGAGTTGTGGAGCAATGTGATCAATTGAGCTGTTTAGACACCATCCTACGTGCAATGAACTCGCCAGGACGCCATACGCGTAGTCATCGTTCCAGCGCACAGCGATGCGTATCGGCGTTGCATGAGCTCACGCTTGTTACCGGTATTGCTCATAATGAGAAAAACAAATAGATGATCTGAGATCCGTCTGATCCGATCAGATCTGATGATTTGTGAAAACCATTGGACAGTGAAACATTGCGAGTTGGCACAACAAGCAAAAGCACAAGTTGCGAGTCATTCCAAGCGTCAAAGAGCGAAGCAGTCGCGAGTGCATCACCACACCCATCGTCGCTGCCATCTCTTCAGCTCAGCTCCACATACACACACACACGTAGCCGACCGCCTTGTCCATATTCGCGCAACTCGTTCTCTCCACCAACACATCCATCCACACAGCCAGCAAGCAATCATGGGGTACAATGGCCAATCCGTGCAAACAAACAACAAGAAGAAGGTCAAGCTCCAGAAGAAGAAGCGCATTGAGCACAAGAACCAAAAGAAGGTCGTGATGCTCGAGCACGGCAAGCTCACGACGCTGCGGAAGCCGCGCATGTCAAAGAAGAAAGCGCAAAAGGACGCCAAGCGCCGGCGAATCGTCGCCGATGCCGAGAAAGCCAAGCTGCTCAAGAGCGGCCTCATCACGCAGGAGGACATTGACAAGATGGAAGCAGAGGTAGCGCAGAACAGCGACGACAACGCTGGCGACGACAACAGCGTCGAGGCAGAAGCCATGGAGAACTAGACAGTTGCAATCGCTTTGTGCTTGTAGTGGCTGCTGCTATAGATGCACCTGTGCGCTGCGTACTATAGTAGCGTACGTCCTAACAACGCAGCAGCAGCAGCAGCAATCGACTGCATGTGCACACACCCACTTGGTAATATTATGTATCTACGTTCATCGCACTGGGCGCTTTTGAATGGATCAAAATATATTACATTTGATTATAGTATAACAAGATGTGCATTTCGTCGTAGAATCTACACAATGCGCTGCTACTGCGGATCAACCTTCCATCAATTGCGATCAGCAACAGCAACGCGCAAATCGAGCAGTGCGGTGCACGTCGCAATCCAGCATGTCGAAATAGTCCAAACGACTACTGGGCCGGCTAAACGTGACATTCCGGCTGGAGCAACAAGCGCAGCGATGCCGTATATTCTGAAGCACACGCGCTTGCGACAGCTCGCCTGCATCTCAAACCGGCAATGGCGAAACAACAGGAACCGGTGGCCGTATCGTCGTGGTGGTCGTCGTATCGCAGCAACGATAGCAAACAAGTCGATGCGCGCGTTTAGAAGCTCGCCGACTGCTTGCGCTTGGGTTTCTTTGTCTGTCGTGCACCACTGCACTCGATGTGGAACTGTGCGAGCGAGCGGCGCACGTCATCTGCTGTAAACTCATCGAGGAACGGCAGCACTGGGCCCGTGCGCAGGCGCTGTGTGTTCTGTGTGTCTTGTAGCTTGCGCAGCACTCGTGGTGGCTGACGGGACGACGCAGTTTTGCGTGCTGGCGTGCTGCAATGTGTGCATTCGTATGAGAGAGAGAAACGCGTCAGTGTGAGCGGTGCTAGATGTACAGTGAGAGAGATGAACGACTCGAACGAGCGACCAGAAACGTACAAGTAGAGCGCGTCGTCGATGGGGATGATGCGGGTGTTGCCGACGCGCGTTGGGCATGACCAGGAAGCGGACGAGGAGGCGTTCGTGGTACTACTGGTGGGCGTGGGTGTGTCGAACGCGCGCTTGTGGTGGCGCACGGCGGGAGGCGTGCGGAGTGTCGAGTCGTGGAGCATCGTGGTGGTGGATATGGATGCCTTCGCACAGTAGTGAGCAGAACGCAGCGAGATTGAAAGTGATGATCGACATGATCATGTCGAAGGAGCAGGGGGGACTGAGTAAATTAGCTGCCAAGCAGCCAACTTTGTGGCATTGCGTTGCAGAATGTGGACGTGCTGACCGGATAATCGATCGAAGAGAAACATCTTGCGTTGAGACAGATGCTCTCTCTTCACATGCATACTCTGGTTCACTCATTCAAACGTGTCCGGAAAGTGGTGTTGTAAAACATCTTGGCATTGAAAGCTAATCGTGCGATAACGTATACTAATCGGCAAATGTACGGAGCTTCCTCGAACTTGCGACGCAGAGCGCTCGTGTGTTCCCGCGTTTTTTTCGATTTCGATCTCGGGAGCAAAACCAGGCGGTAGAATGACGACACCAGCACACGGCACGATCTTGAAAGGCTTCATACTGTGCTGCTGCACAATAGCAGACGCCATCCTAGCATCCTAATCGCCAGCGCCAGTGAGTCGCGAAAAAGAGAGAATCATCAACATGTAAGGCATGGGCTTGCAAGAGGCCACTGCAAACGCGAAACGCCTGCGGCTTGCTCACACAGCATCGGGCTCATACACACTTTGTATACACAAACACGGATAGGTGGCATTGGATGACGCTACGGGCGACGCAGCAAGCTTGTCGATCAATAGTGTACACGTTTTTACTTCGCTGTGTGTATCGTGTGTGATATTTGTACAACGTCACCACTATCCAAAAGTCCTATTTTACACGCTCGTATAGTTGATGCATCTAGATGCGACGCGAGAGCTGCTGTTCAGTTGGGTCATTCATGAATGTTGACAACGACGACAACGACGATGCCAACGACAGTTACCGTTGTTGCTTAAAGAACTCGCTACAGTCGAACCGCCGTCGGAACTGCGTCATACTCGCTCGCTCTGCGTCATGGCGCTGCTGGTTGTCGTCGTCACTGTCGTCGCTATCGTCCATGAATGGCATCGCTGGTGCGCTCTCAGCACGACGACGAGACGGCCCAGCGGCTGTTGCGCGCATTGCAGCGGCAGCAGCGTACGCGCGTTTTATGCTTGGCGGTGACAGCCGTCTGCAAAAGAACAGCACAGAATAGCATGATGCATGTGGTGATGAGCAATCCGCTTGTAGTGGATAGTGCTCTAGCGTTTTGGAGCAGAAGCAGTAGGCAGACATACCTTGATGACAGCCGCGGCTGTGGGGTCATGTGGCTGTGTGCCGAATGCGGTGCTGATGGTGACGACGACGACAAGTGCGAGTTGGTCTTGCGGTGCTGGTGGCATCCGTGCACCGTCTGCGTCGTGGCGTCGGACGGGTCGTCTTGGTCGTTGTTGTTGTCGTTGCGTGGCTCGCGCACTCCCTCTGCTGGCTTGAACAAGATGTCGTGGGTACTCTCGCTCTCGCCCACGATGCTGCTGCTGCTGCTGCACGCAGGCTCGGCGCGCCGCACCATAGCGACGTCGTCGCACTTGTCTGCCGCCATGTCTCGTGCAGTGATGATGATGTGCTCTAGTGCGCTAGTGTGATGTGCTTGTGCGCTAGTGTGTTGTGCGTGTGTGCTAATGTGTGATCTCGTTCGAGTGTGAGTGGTGTGAGCGTGACACTGGCGACTTCGAATGGCGTCGTTTGATGTCTTATCTGTTTGATCGAATGATGTGATGTGACCGTTGGGACAAGAACCATATTGCTATGGAGCAGTGCATTCCTCGTTCGTTGACGATCGGCCAAAAGGCATAACGAATCAGCTCAAATACAAACGTACTAATTGATGGAAAGTATGAACTTGCGACGGTTCTTTCTACGGATCTACGCGTCACTGAAACCGCCACGACCTATGCAATGCCTTCTGGCACCTATGCAACAGCATATCCAGAAAGACTAGCTCGACTTTTCTGGTCTACTCTCGTCATTCACTCCTCACGCGCTTTTTGAAGTTGCCTTCAACATGGCTCTTCAGTCGCCGTCGTCTCCTCCCCATACTCCAACTCGCTTACTCGCCTTTCATGCTCTGTGCTTGCAGCTGCGTTTTGCCAAACGCGATGGCATCGCCGGCTAGTGCACCGAACGACGTGCCCAGTTGCGCGAGCACTGCTGGCGCGTGTTGGAGGTCCTGGACGCGTCCGTTCTCCTTGAACCTGTTTCGTGCCACACAACCACAACAGCAAACCAGCGTCAGTCACATTGCACTGACAATCACTCCTGTTCGCGTGTACAACTACTACACGACGCACCATGAGACGGTCGCTGTCGGGATCGTGAACGGCAGCCACTTCATTGCGTACGCGAGGTACTTGTTCTTGGGTGCCAATGGCGGGTACATGGCAGACAGCATCGAATCAGCACACGGCGCCCAAACGCGTTTCCCGACGATTGGAATCGCATTCGACGCGTTCCCGATGGCGTCGATCAAGATACTTGCAGCGAGTTTACAGCGCGTGTCGGTCATCACGAGCGTCTTGATCTTCGCTTCATCTGGCGACGCGTCGCGGAACAGCAGCAGCTGGCCGTGGGGGCCACGCAAGAACGTTCCCAATTGACGCTGCAAGCGCTTCGAGCTTGCGAGCTTCACTGCTGCAACTGCGACGATGCTGGCAACGACTGCAATGAGCAATAGCGCAATCACGATGACCGTCCACAGCGGCGCGCCGAGAACCAAGACTGCGAGCGCAAGCGGAATCAACACTGGCGACGCAACGGCAACGCCCACGAGGCAGCCAGCAATCGGTGTCAGCAAACCGAGTGCCACGGTGTTGCGGTGGAGCGACATCTGATTGTAGAAACGAGACAAAGAGGAGCGTCAAATACGGTCACACAAAGGCGGAACGAAGCAGGATGACGTACCATGGACGCAAGTGTCTGCACGCTGCCTTTGTATTTGATATAGTACCCGACGAGTTGCCGCGGTTGCTTCGCAACTGCTGTACCAATCGCGACGTCCATGGACAAGGGCGTCTGACGAGTGTCGATACGATAGTGCAGTAGGTGTTACGAGTAAGCTACAATTTGCAAGACGAAATGCACACAAGCAATGCGAGAGCGAAGAGGCGCGCACCTGCTTGTCGGGTGTCGAGACGCTTGCGTCGTGCCACAAGATCGCTGACTTGGTGAGCACTGGCACGCATTCGCGAAGTGGCAGTGCATGTGTCGAGAGCTCATGGCCGTGCGCATCGAGCACGCGGAACGTCACGCGCTTTGCCAACATTGCGTTCATGTCGCGCTCGAATGGCACGCTGAGCGTGCACGGTAGTGTCAGTGGCTCCTGCAATTCGTGCCCGTCTAGTTCAACCGTGCAGCGTGCGCCAGGCACGTCGACAACATAGTCGTCTGCTCGATCGCCTCGGTGTGATGCAAGTGTTGGCTGTGGCGTCGATCGCGAGCGGATCGTCGGGGTAGATAGCACCAACTCCATTGGTGTCGTTGTTGTTGCTGTGTCGTTTGTGTGGTAAATTCTCAAATGGAGATGACGACTAACTCGTGCTTGAAGCGAACATGGGTGCCGCTTTGTAGACGCCCTTCTGTAACTCGGTGACCGAGTTGGTGTTTGCCGCTTGGTAGACGCCCTTTTTTCGCATTTTTAAAAAGTTTGATGTTTTTCGCATTTTATCCCAAACTGTCCCTTGTGAACATTTGTGACTATCCCTCGCGAACATTTGTGAACGCCTTGTTGACGATCCGTTGAGAGCCGTTGTACTCAACATCGGGACAGCTCTCGAGCAATAATCTAGTTTTTTGTGTGTTAACATTTAAAAAAATATGGCGCCGAAGCCCGAGACGTGCTGGACAGCAAGTGACCTCGCCGCGCTCGCAAGCGCGTGTGCGATGAACAGTGAGTGGAACGCGATTGCTGCTGCCGTCAGCAGCAGTCACAAGCCAAGAACGGTCGCTGCGTGCAGGGGTGCGGCCAATCGCGAGGGCTATAAGAAACAGCCGAAGCATACGCCGCTGACAGCCGAAGGAGGGTACATTGCGCGACCGCGCCTAGCTGATGATTCCGTCTGCTGGCCCGAGATCGCAAGGACGCTGAAACGCAATTAGCGTGCGCTCCGACACTGGGCGATTCGCTCGCAAGGCATTGGTACGTTCGAATCAGAGAAGAACCGGCTGCAGCTGGCTCAAGCTGCCGAGATGCAGGAGTTGAATGGATGGCTTGCTGAATTACCACCAGACACGTCGCATGGTGTAGACAAATTATACGACTTCTTTGTAGCCGATGGCGCGCACGTGGAGCTGAGCGCAGGAACACACGCTCGAGATCGTGCTTTGCTGCAATTTGTTCAAAAGACGCAAGCTACACCAGTGGTGCACAAGGTCCTTGACGTTTGCTGGGACCTGTTGAGTCACGAAGAAAAGCGACGACACACTAAGTCCTCAAAGATCGAGCGCGCGCACAGGAAGCTACTTTTGAGCGCACGCCGCAGCGTGCACTGGGGTCTCTTCAGCTTTACGAGCGAAGTGGTACGCTCGATATCAGCAAATCCTTTGGACGTTTTTCGCATCTGTGTGTTTATCCATCTCTCACGTGCACTTACAGATGAAAGCCACACTGTTACAACTCATACAAGAGCAAAAGGCGGTGAGGATCGTGCTGTACTGCAACAAAGGCCCTGCACTACGCAGTGCATGGGTGTTTGTCGTCGAGAACAACCTGCAGGAACGAGTAGAGATCTATCAGCGGCGGAGTCACGGACTTATTCATGCCAAGGGTCTTCTAGTAGACTGTGAGCGTGCAATTCTAGGCAGTGGAAACTGTAGCAAATGAGGACACTTTAAGAATGTAGAAAAGGTTACATTGAGTAACCACCTCGCGGACATCTGCAACACTGCAACGCGCTTCCTGCGCTGGTTGGACCCCAGAGCGGCCGTACGCATAACACAAGCGCCAATGTGGCTCACTAAAACAAACAAAACTGCGGAAGAAGTCGAGGCAACGCGGCTTGCCGCATGCGAAGCAAGAAAAGCGCAGCAGAAGTTAGACCGGCTAGCTAGGACAGAAACACAGAAAGCAAAGCAGAAAGCGTATAAGCTGGCATGGGATCGCAAGCGATACGCGGTGCGAAGGGCGGAGACGCAGCTCAAAGGTCAAAACACAGCGTCGCTGGAGCGCGAACGCAAATCGCGTAATGAGATGCTCAAGCAGCTCAAAGCACAAAACACAGCGTCGCTGGAGCGCGAACGCAAATCGCGTAATGAGCTCAAGCAACTGAGAGCACACATCACAGCGTCTGTCGCTAAGGAATTAGAACAGTACAAGGCAAAGATCAGGTTGTCCGCTGCTGTGTTCGCTCAAACAGCAAAGGCAACAGCAGACGAACTCGCACAGCAGCTTTGGCTTGCACATGCGCAAGCGAGAGACGATGGTGACGTTCGCGCGGCGCAAGCGGCTACTCAATGGCGCACTCATTGCGAACCTCGTGCGTTTGACAATTGATGTAATACATTGCTACTGCTTAATATCAAATTTGAGTTTAGACGTTTTACGCAAACGTATACTTAATTAGCAATGCTCCGAATATTTTCAACCCGAAATGATTATTACATATAACAGGGTCAACGGTACACGTAATAAGTGAAAGATACGTAAATAGTTCAGTTTAGACGTTTTTCGCATTTTGGAAAAAATTTGGACGTAATTAGCAATGCCCAGAGATGTGTTCAACCTGAAAAGACTATTACATATAACAGGGTCAATGGTATACTAAATAAGTGAAAAACACGTCTACCTACATAATGCGTTGGCTCCGCGTAAGCCCGCTGTGCCAGTTTGACCAATCAGAAATAATACGATTGGGATATTTCGTAGACAAGACATCCGCCATGAGCATCAAATTAGCGTTTCACGAAAATATAGTCATTGACCTGTAAATTTGCTGGTAGAGTGTGCTCCGCCAATCAGACAGTTGTGAGGGTGAGGTGACAAATCACTATGTATCGAAAGCACAAACATACATAGGCGTGCGTTTCCATCATTACATGTATAGTATGCCGCATAAATACTATAGTATACCTTACGTGAGTGTCGAAGAAGATTTTCGTCGATCTATTATAGACTAATGTGGCGGTATAGGTGCGTCATACTATGAAACAAGTATTGCGGGCAATCAAATGCTTGCGCATGACATCTTGATGGAAAATGAATATAGACACAAAACGTGTTTCACCGCTGGCATGGTGTAATAATGACATAGCATATTGTGTATCCTTTCGTAGACCTCGTTGTTAGCAAATTCAATTGAATGGCACGCTATGGTATTAGTTGTATTGTCTAAAGCGTAGTTCATACATGATACAATAAATTATGACAATATACGCAAGAGCTTGAAAATGCGCTATGAGAAGTTTAAATCGTTCCAAACGATGCCATTCAGTTTAGACAGTCCAATTGTCGCTTGTTTTTACTCTCCAGCCATGTTTTGGCCGAATTCAAATGCGGAAGAGAAAAAAAGAGGAGGCAATTTTGGAGAAAACAATACATGCATTTATCTTTGGCGCTTCGAACCAAGCAAACGTATGCTCGTCGTTGTATTTCAAATGGTGTTGCCTTGACGTTGCTGGATGACTTAAATACGAAAAATCTTATATATTTTGCTATTCTAAAGCGCAATGCATAATGGGATATCAATATACTTGCAAATGCATATAATGAGGTATAAACTGTGATCTGGGAGCCATACACGTTTTGACACCGTTGATACTCCATTACTGTGTGCTTGTGTTGTTACCCTTCTCGTTAGTCTAAAAACAAGCATATACGTAATTGCTAACACCCATCACTAAAGGCGTTCCGAGAATAGAAAACGGTCAGCACGAACTACGGGTAAATCCGAGAAGGTCATGTCGACAGCAATGACACAAAAAAATATTCGGTTCAGTAGTATTGCACACAATCCTCAACAGCAAGAACTATCATAGTAACGGATAGCATATATTTATTCATATTATTGTAGGATCAAATGTAAGCACGCTATATTTAACTATAGAATACATTCAATAGAACGGTGCGCAATTCGATGACAATTGTCGTTAGGTTTACAACTACTCACATTTCCAGTAAATATATATAAACAGACAATATATGTAGGCGAACGTATCGATGCACTAACCGAATTTTTCCGCTGCTATAAAATCGAAATATTGTAGACAAACGCTACATGCGAGTAAGTTGGCACCAATGCAGAGACCGTCGCCGACAACAAAGAGGCCTTTGAACTTGCTTCTGACGCCACTGTCTCATCTTGTCACCGTCAATACTATGGGGTTACACGCACTGGTAATGTTAAATAAGTTGGCGTTGCGGAATTCGATCCTCACATAATAGTTAAATTCGGATTTTGTAACCTGCTTCAACATTGGTTGCTTAATATAGACAGGTAGACTTTTGACCGATCAGATATTTAGACAGTGACAACCATGAGTTATACACTCAACAGAACCACTCACTTGACATAGATTTAGCTTTAGCATTTAGCATAGTTAAACTAAGATGTTAGTTGTTTGTGCAAGACGTACACAAAAACAAACTCAAATCATTCACTACATTCGGAAATTTGCTTCCAACAACACAGTATACGCTTCCAGTTATCTGTACTGCGTAACTCGGGAGCGCCTCGTTACAGTTAAAGCGCCTGAGCTGTTATGGCGTCCCAAAATCAGTGTTCAATATGCACCATAGCAGTGTACGCCGGTTGAAATTACACTGCGCAACCATTTTGCACGTCACGTTTGAAGACAATGCTATGTGGTATAAACAAATAACACACATTGTCTCACACGTGACGCATCATTTTAGGTTCGATTTTTGCTGCTTTGCATTTGTCGGTTGCGTAACAAACACTTAGTACCGCGCTATTAGATATTGGGAGCAGCAAATAGACCAACAGCTTTGTCTTATCGAAGGAGTACCGGACAAGATGAATAGGGCCCAAACTTGCTGTGTTTGACTCGCCTATCGATTAGTGTCGGAATCAAGTGCGAAATAGAAGAAAAAACGAAGATGCATTTTGCTATAAACTTAAGTCTGTTTGCTTACTATCGTTTCAAATACAGCAGAACATCGTTTGCCTATGTTTTGCAGATAGCGCTGCAGCGACGCGATATAAGTCATTTGTTTTGCTACAGACCCCCTATGCAAGAATATATACAGCATATTATTCATGTGTGATATTGTGTAGTCAGTAATAGCATTCTATTCTAATATAAAATATGATTCCAAAATATAGTGTGCCATGTGGCATAGTTCGTATGGCATCAAATGCGTGTAGCATACAATACACGTATACCGCTTATTTCTACAAGTACGTATATTTGTTAGCGTAGTTGACTGACGAACCACAATAATTACACACGATATATCACTGAATAGTCATGCACATAGCTACATGAATTGGTTACAAGTTTAGCGAAATATATTACAGTGTGCCTAAAATGAAACTGATCAGGCGAAGTAGCGCGATGCAAACATATTTAGTAGTATGTATTTTACATTAACAATATGTTCATTCTTGACATGTCAAATACGTAAGGCGGTGAATGCAGCCTTCATTGTGCGTTATTCTGTGTACAATAAACAAACTTTGTTTGATGTTTGATACTTCGCAGCATAAAGAATGGAGTTCATATTCGTAATTTAGCTTTGTGTGTATAACACTCTGTATCGAGATACAATTAACCAATCAGATTAATTTAACATTGTGTTGACTCAAATACTGGTTTTGACTAACAATGGTTTGAATCAAACTATGCTAAATAACTACTTGACAATTGTTGATTAAAGTGCTGGGAGTTGTATCTGCTTGTCAAATGTTTTTATGAGCCAAATATTTTACGTTTAATGGCAAAACTTGGTGAGTAAAATTTGCTCCGCTATAAAATGTGCAAATGAGTGTACTCTGAAATTGGCAAAACGTTGTTACGTTATTTGAATACGTTTACATCATACTTTCTAGTATCACCTGAATGTTCCACTCTAGTGACTGCATGCTATGTCAGTCTATTTCGATCTCAAATACGTCATAGTTTTACTATATCCGCGCTATCGTGTTGCCATTCGCCAAGTGTACACATGTGAGTCTGTTTTATTACCAACAGAGTGCATATCAAATGGTCAAAATAAGGAAACTTACATAATTCACGCGTGTAGATTGGATAACATATTGCGCATAACAAAATCAATGTGTGATCAAAATTTTATATCTTCTTGATTGTAATTTGCACATGTACGTTTGTGCGAACTATGCAGTGGTTTTGGCTAAAATACCAATAGTTATTCCGTGGTGTTACTTGTGTTTTCATATAGTCAATTTACACTGCGAAAATTTGTTGTTTTGTACTTTAAACACAACTTACTCATCAATGCTTTTCCATTAATATAAATACTTGAATTGCACTTGTAATGACAGGAACGAGGCGGAAGGATTGAATATATAATATGAATCAAACGATCCGCTCTTAGCCAACACTCGCGTCGTGCTTCGTCTGGGACAGCGTAGCAGCCCACGTTTTCAGTAATAGCAAAGCAGAGCTAGTGCGCGTGTGTTTGCTGACGATTGTAAACGAACATCTAACGAATAGCCAGTGCACATAGATATTATCACAAACAGACGCAGCATACACAGAAAACCAGCACACACAAAACGTTGCATGATTTGAGTCAATAATTAGTCTACGGCAGGTTCAACGCTTTGTATTTTCATAAAAATTAACTTCTACTCGGCAAATGATAATTTTTTTATTAAGAGTGTGACAATCCCGATTAGTGTAGTTTGTAGTATTTAGTCCATATAGAAAATACATATAATTTATTTCTTGCCAAAATCACGCTTACATATAGTTGCAAAAACTTGAATTTTGTTGACGATTACAACAACACGCGATATCGAACCAATCATACATCAACATGCTCAGCTCTGTAAGCAGCAGGACATAAACTTGATCTGGGTATGTGTATAGTTCGCGCATTAAAGTTGTTGTTCGCTTCTATGTATAGAGCGTGGCTGTGTGAAGCATATATACCAGTTGGCAAATGCGCACAGCTTGACATCTTCACATACTATAACCTTTGCTGCACGTGTCATGATTGTGTAGTTATAGGCTCAAATGGATTAATTGGTTGAACAAATAATTGCTCAAATAGTATCTTGTCAAGTGTATAGCGGCAGACGATACTGTTCATGGTCGTAGGTAGTTAACACAACTACAAAGAAGTGCTCGACTACATTTTACGTAGGTTGTACTTAATCTTGACCACAGTGAGGATATAGTGATGTAACTCATATCTGTTATACTAGAAATTACAACACAATATTAAAATCAAATTTTCAAAAGGTAGTACACTATTGTCATGAGAGGGATAGAATAGTAAGCATTATTTTCAGTATATAGTATCCTACGCAAGTCGGATTTTGGCGTATTGCTTCATTAATCCACGTTACCAAATCACCATTGACAGAGACGATGAAATTATATGATAACACATGAGAGCCAAAGAAAGGCAAGAGTCGAAACTGACATTACACAAAAGTACCAAGAACATTGTCCTCAAAGTGGCAAAATCATGGTAAGCCGAATTGCAGTGCGTAAGAAATCATACAAACAACTGCTATTCAGCATGAATAATTCGGGTTCGTTGCATATTGCCCCTTTAGTGAAGGAAAAAACATATAGTGTGATATGAATATATTAACGTAGAAGTTGACCTTCCACACCTATATAGTGAATACAGCATAAATGCAGTCCAGAAGAATACGAAATATTGTGCTAAGATTTACTATTTCGTAATGTACATATTTAGTGGCGCTACAGTTGTATTAGAATATGTGTTTATGTAATGAAATATGCTGATAGCATCTATTTACTTAGCTACTACACTTCAAGACAGTACCCTTAAACGCTTTATCGCTATTATATATTGCACACACTTACTAATAGAATTATGACGGCAATATACTGGGCGATGTTATATGTGGCAGACAAGCGCAGTACACCTTACACTGAATGACATTTTATATAATTGGTATACACAAACTTTAGCGGTGTATATTTTAGTACAATCTCTTACGATCCCACCGGAAATCGATCGTACTGGTTAATGATACACAGTACGACTACCCAATTGCCCAAAATTATTCTGTAGTAGATACCTCCAAACTACAAATGTTTTGTGTTATCATAGCGAGTAACCCTCGCGTGAATTGATTTTCATGTAGTGCCATTGATGTTGCTCAAATCTCCTATATTATTTTGTATAGTCGTCAAACTTTGCGATGGATCGTCATACAGTTTGTTAACCTATTTTGAGTGATGATGTCATCTCATGTACATATATCGTATACCAAATGTTTATGCGCTATACTTATACTAATTGTCACTTTTCGACTGATTCTTGTTGACGGATGGCGTTTTAACGTGTTTAATGTGCGTTGCACCGCTTCCATAATGATCGACCAATATCTTATCCGACAGTTAGTATCGAACCGGCACGCGATATATACAACATGTTAGCCTGCTAAGCTAAGCAAACATCCTAGCACTGCAACCCTCCTATCTGCGATAGCACCGGGCTTTCGCTTAATACAAGAGAAATCTTTGTGTATCCGCATATGTAATATACTAAAAACGTCACTAGCAGAGAAACCCCAAAACAGACAGGCGACATCGGTTATAAGTTAGAATGTAGTTTTGAGTATTACCTGCGGCAAAAATTGTGTGGATGTGATGCACGTGATGTTGAGCAAGCTATGCGTATGTTATGTTTGTGGTTAACTGTGAATACATTTAGTATTCTCTGAAGCTTCGTTTGCCACTCAACCTTGAATCGTCGTTGGCACTTCGCACTTCACTAAATAATGGCTTGTGCTGATGATCGTCAACAGCAGAGGTATTATTTTGAAAATGATATTCAACTACGACAACATGTTTTTTAATGCTGCCTCCGATAGAAGTCTATGTTGATGGTGAAATAACCTACTTTGTATTTTTGTATTTTGTTTGACTTATTCCATTGTATGCATATATGTTTTCCCGCTTACCACATGCAACAGATGAAAAACATTTATACATTGTTTTCCTATAATATATATTATTGGGATCCCGAGACGCACTTGTGTCGAGTCCAATTTATGGTATGGATTTTATATATTTAGAGCGATTTACATAGGTCACAGTACTCGATATGTATTTTTCGAGTCGTCGAATAAGTATATTACATTGTGACAATTCAAAATAACGACGACATCTACGACGTAGTGCTATCTTTGTACAGCATGCGGTTTTCAATTGTTTAATTAATCTGATACATAAGTACTCGAGTACTGTAGTATGTAATTGTCTAAAAGTCATTTTTAACATGTGATATAATGAGTAGTGCTAACAGATAAGCACTGGTTTAGTACTACGGCAGTGTTGTATTAATTTGTTTTGTCAAAGAGTCGTTTTAACTAACGGTATGTAAAAGTGCATTTCCATCGCGTAAGTCGAATCAAGTCCAATTGCGTTATTAATCTTACTTTAGTCTATTTGGAAACGGGGAACTTTGGTTAATAATTCAGCAAATTAATGGATTTTTAAGTTACCTCCAAATTTCCTGGTTATCAAACGAAAATTATTTCGCCAAATGCAGTGACTCAAGCCGTACAGTATATATAGATTGTGTCGGTATATAAAAATGCAGTAATTGGAGTGCAACATGAAAATAGTATATCTACATGCTTGTCCGGTATAATCTCTTACTAATCAAAACATGTACACAACTAGTATCAGCTGTTTAGCAGTATTGAGTCTGCTAGTCAAAATGGCAGCTTTTACTAATGATATACAGTAATGCATTGTCGTTGTGTAAGTCGAATCAAGGCCAATTGCGTTATCATCACATCTACTCTTGTCTTAGCGGGCATATCATTTTGTAACCGCCATTTTGGCTATGATTAGAATATCATTCTGCGTTCGAGGACTAAATGACTTGATTTTGTGGAAGTCCCCTAAAAGTCCAAAGCGTGGATTAAATAAACCTACCTCTCTATTATACACTACTAACGCACATCTTGTTTTTGAATGGGCATTAAAGAAAAATTAACAATGGAAGGATACAACCGTACACGTTATATTAGATAATCGATTGTTTTGACCTGCTCAAAATCGACTAGAAATCGACTAGACCCTCACATGATGTTTTACTGACTTGATCGTACTCGACATCTCGAACGCTACTATAAAATTTCCTTTTCATACACTGTGTAATTGCTCGATGTGTCACAAGAATTGCAAGTCACACTCGAAATGCCGTGATGATGACTGTCAGTGTGCGCAAGGTGGGAAAATAATTTCTACTAAATTGTCATACTGTTGAAGTTGTTCCATTTTGCTATTACTACTAAACGAATACATCTTCTAAATGGTTCTTGAGTCAACTTAGCGCCAAATAGCGCGAAATAGCTCCATAGCGTCAAACGGCCGACACAGCCGACATCAAGCCGACAGGTATATATATGAAATATTTGAATCTTACGCAGAACAAAAGTGTAATTATTTTAACGATTGGTGATAGAAGCGGGGGAGAGGCAAGCGCGCGCGAGCGAGGAAGCAAAAAACAAACACAATAATCGAGCGAGCAAGGCGAAGGTGAGCGTGCGCAGATGCGCGCGCATCTGCATACATTCTCCCGTTCGTCGGTGAACCGCGCCTGACAAGGCGCGGGGAGACGGCGAACTCGTGCACATATGTATGTATGTATGTGTGTATGTGTA
>JAADXH010000345.1:0-25725 GCA_023337595.1 Globisporangium camurandrum
CGTACGACTTGTAGGATACTCGCTCGTTTTTCAATATGACGGTATCATACGAATTGCAACATGGCGAAATTGATATATTCTTCAAATATTGGCGCCAAAACCTGTTAAAATTCAAAATTGCAAAATCTTACTGAAGTCGTTTAACTGAGATAGACTATAGTATATGCATCATATTATGAAACAAAGAATTTGACAATATTTATCCATAGAGTTTGGTCCTCTTTTGTAAATGTGGCCCTCCTTCTGGGAATCGCACGCATTCTGGGTCCCTTTGTTGGGAAAACCCTAAATTCGATGCCTTCAATCAGCAGAACGAACACACAGATCGCCCAGCGAGCATGCAGAATGAGCATGCGCAATATTAGCAGCCGCGACTAGATGGATGCACGAAACGCAGACGCTGCGCGCCTCCAGATCGCAGTCGGCCCAGCAGCGCGTGCGCGCGACCTGGCGCGCAAAGAGCTCTCTGCAGATGCTGCCGCTACGGCAGCAGCAACAGACGTCGACGTGCACTTTGCGCGCTCGCCGCGATACATTGACCCGCGCGAGCTTGCAGCGCTGCAACAGCGGCCAGCTGTATCGTTCACCGTCCAAAACTCAGCCGCACCACTGGTATCGTCACCATCGTCGTCGTTGTCGTCGCGCAGTAACAACCAGAAAGACGATGCAGCTCCCAGTCGAGCAGCAGAGCCGGCGACATCCTCGACAACACCGCGCCGCTTGAGCCAGAGCTGGCACTCGCCAGTGCACGTGCCGCTCACACACCGCAAACTCGTCGCAGCGCCGAATATCTTTGGCAGCGTCGCGCCATTCCCGCCTTCATTGGCAACGCCATCAACACAGGCAGCGAGCAAGCGAACGAGCCACACCGCAGCAGTACCGCGCGCGTCGCCACGTGGTAATGGCGCATCGCTCCGTCTTATGAAGTTGGCACTGTCTGCATCAGAGCCAGAGTCGCCACAAGAACAGCAGAACAACCAGACGCCAAGCGCCAACGTCAGCAGCAGCGACGAGCGCTTGTACCAGTACGTTTCTCTCTCTCTCTTCGTAATTGCTTACGCAGTTGCTCTCACGATACGCTGCAATTAGTCGCTGGTACTCGACATGAAAAACGCAACTCTATTTGTGTTTCAATCACCGCGTACTGACATGTACTGACATCTCTCTGCGCCTACATTGTATCGGTACGTACCGCCATTTAGTGCCAACGCCCTGCAACTGCGTGCGCGCCACCCAGCGATCTACGATCGACTCGTCAAGCGGTTCGCTGCGCTTCGGCGCTGCAGCAACGACGCGTTGCACGCCAAAGCAGAGTTTGCGTCCAAGTCCACAGCACCAGCAGCGTCTGCTCAGCTGTCGCTGACGGCTGCTGTAGATGCAGATGCCGACAGTGTCGAGAGTGTTGAGGACGCGATCTTGTTCTTGCTCATCGAGAAGCACAAGCGCGACGTGCTCGTGTTTCAGCGCAAGCGCAGTAGCGCAGGCTCGGTTGCCATCCCCACTACTCCAGCAACAGCAGCAGGCACAACTCGATCCACCGTATCTGCGCTGCAGTACATGCCGTACGCGCTCGAGCGCATCGATGCCGTGCCAGCACGCGCGACTGGCGACTACTACACAATGTCAGCGACTGCGCTCGTGCACCACGCGAACATGCGGGAGAGCGTCAGTGGCACGAGCGACAGCCGCACAAGCGCAACTGACGCAGTCGACAGGAGTGAAGCGATCCCGATCGCGCAGTGGCTGCTCGAACGCCGCCAGTTTGCCTTGCTGCTGGCGGGCGTCCCTCTCTTTCACACGTTTATGCTGCGCAAACGCTGGACGCACTGGGTCGCGGCGGTGCGCGCTCGCGTGTTCGGCGCCCTGCGTCGACGCCTGCAGCAGTCGCTGCCGCGCGCACGGCACACGTTTGTGCGGCCCCTGCTGCTGGCGACTGCTGCGCTTCGGCAGCTTGAGCACGTGCGCGCACTCGGTTTGCCGGATCGACGGGTGGTGTCTGGAGCGAATGGCGCTGCTGCTACGACTACGGGCAGTGGCTCGCAGGGCTTGGCGGTTGTGCAGGAGCACCTCCGAGCGCTGCTAGCAATGACGGAGACGCAGCTGATTGACGCCAAGGAAGCGCTGCTGCATCGACTTGACGCGACGGTCGCAGCGCTCGAAGCGATGACGACGACACATCACAACAACGATGGCACTAGCGCGATCGACGATTTGTATGCGACAGCAGCCAGCGCGATGCACTCGACGAACGCGTCGTGGCACTCGGCGCCGATCGCTGCGCTGCGTCGGCGCCAGTCGGCAATACAGACCCAACAGGCGACAGCAGCGCGCGACGAAACGCTGCTGCCGACGCTGATCCGACTGCTCGATTACATGTTCACCGGCAGCATCTACGCGATGGTCGTCGCGAGTGTGCAGCACGTCGCGCATGCGCTGCATGGCGTCAACGACAACGGCAACGACGACAGCAGTACCAATAGCGGATCCATTTGCGCATCCGTGACGATCGTATTGGACGCCGGAGAAGCAACGTCGACGCTGCTGCTGTCGCCATCGCATGCGGAAACAAAACACGTGCTGCTCGAGGGCGTCGCGCGGCTCGTGCGGCTTGCAGCAAATTTCCATTTGACAAAGAATGCCGTCGCGTGGAGCACGAGTCACGGCACGGGTGCGCTCGCAGCCGCCGCGAGTTGTTTCGAGACGCGCATGTCAGCGTCGCAGTGCGACCTGCAGGCCGTGCTGCGCACAGACGCACGCTTTGACGCTGCGACATGCAAGCTGCTCGACGCACTTGGGTGCTGGTTTAATGAAGCCAGTCGCCAGGTCACTGCATTCGAGTCGCTCCAGGCCGTCCATGCGTCCGTGCACTCACTCCGGCGTTGTACGACTGGCGCGATGGCAGTGCGATCGACAACAGGCGATCCATTGCCACCGCCACCGCTTGTCGACGTTGCTGCGATCACGGGCATCTCGGGCAGCGACCTCGCGCGGTACCTCAAGAGCGTCGCATTTCGCGTCGACGTGCTCGACCGTGCACAGCACGCGTGCCAGAAGATCCCCACTAGCTGGCGTGTCGGGTTCTTGGAGATCCAGTGTCGCCAGTCGATCGCAGACATTGTCAACGCCATCGCACACGAGCGCGTAGCGTTGCACAAGCGCTTGCACGATCTCGTCGTTGCGGGTGCAATTGACTGCGCCGCGAACGTCCAGCAAGCAACAGCAGCGTTTGACGACCGGCCGCAGCTCATCGAGGGCTTCTGTGCGCAGATGACGCAAGTACGCGCGCTGAAAGACACGGAGCGGCAGCTGCAGCAGGACATGCGCAACGTCGACGACGCGGCGCGCGCGCTCAAGTGGTTTGCCGCGGCCGACAGTGCAGCGCTGCACCACGCAATGCCACAGCCAGAAGAACTCAGTGCGCTGCACTGGCTCGCGAGCAAGTACGTCGCGACAGTAGCAGCGCACACCAAGTTTACCGCCAAGATGCTGCCGCTCATCACGCAGCAGGTCCAGACCGCACTGCACAAGTTTGCAGCACGCGTTCAGCGACTACTGCAGCTGCACGGCGAGTTTGCATCGTCGCTCGCAACCGAGGACGACCTCGCGCGCTACGCACCGCAGTTTAGCGACATTGTGCGCGAGCTTCGCTCGATCGAGGACGCCGTGGCGCTGTACCACGACTACCAGCGCATGGTCGGGCTCAAGCTCGTCGAGATTCCGATGTTGCGCGACGCCATGCAGCGCTGGGACGACGTTCAGCTCGTCGTTGGTTTTGCAGCGCACTGGCGCGCCACAGTCGATACGATCGAGCACGGCGTCTTTAGCGAACAGCACTGGTCGCAGCACGCTTCAGCGCTCGAAGCGTTCCTCCCGCGCATTCGCGCGTTGCAGCAGCGCAAGAACGACAACGACGACGACGATCGCCAGGACAACGCAGTGTTTGCAGCGGCGCTCGTCGAGCACTTGTGCGTGTCGATCAGCACGTACGTCGCGCAGCTCGACCTCGTGCGTGAACTCGCGCAGCCGTTTGTCAAGCCCGTGCACTGGCAGCAGGTCTTTACGGTTCTCGACGCCGTGCACTACGTCTCGAGCGCCGGGGTGCTGGCGACCGATGGCGCGAGCATCACGCTCGCGTTCCTGCGCAGCCGCAATCTGTGGGCGTTCGAAGCGCCGATCCGCGCGATCACGCGCTGCGCGCAACACGACGCCATGACCGAGCGAACGCTCGACGCAATGAAGCGTCGCATGCTGCAGTTAACGCTGCCGCTGCTGCGGACAGGCGACGAGTACGAGATCGACATTCCCGTGGCGTTGCAGCTGCTCACGGCGTTTCAGAATGATCTCGTGACGGTGCAGGCGCTTGGACACATCACGACGTCAACACAACTCCACGCGAGTCTCACGACGGCAGCAGAAGAGATCACGCACGACCACGCAGTGCTCGACTGCTGGATCGCGACGCAGCGCGATTGGACGAAACTTGCGCACGTGTTCCGACTCGCGGACGTCCAGCAGAGCGTGCGCAGCGCCGCGCTCGAGTTCGCGTCGCTCGACCGCAAGTGGCAAGTGACGATGCACGCAGCGCGCAGCGCATCGTCGCTCTCGACTTGTTTGCGGGAAGTTGTGAGCGTCGCGTTCCTCGACACGGCGCGCGCGACTGTCGACAAGCTCTGGCACCAGCTCGACGCGTACTTGCGCGTGAAGCGCCAGGCGTTTGCGCGCCTAAACTTTGTCTCGGACACCGACTTACTCGAGCTCATTGCGAGTGCACACGACCCGACGCTGCGGCTCGCAAACGTCCTCGTCAAGTTTTTCCACGGGATCCGCGCACTCGAGCTCGCGACGCTCGATTGCGACGAATCGTTGCATTCGTATTATCATCATCCCCTTGCCACGAATGACGCTGGAGGTCGTACGCGTCGAGGCTCGGACGCTGCTGGTGCTACTGCCGCCAAGACCGCGATGTTTGCGCTTGACGAGTCAACTGACGAAGAGATCGACGAGAGCGCCGATGCGTTGCCTACGCTCTCACCAGCGCACGCGTTTGGATCCGCAAGCAGTCAGGACGAGCGATACGAAATCGTCGGCGTACACGGCGCTGTGACAGTCGGCGAGTCACTTTCGATCGCGCCGCTGCGCATCAGTGCAAGTCCCGAGATCTGGATGCGCGAATTGCTCTGTCACGTGCGCAATGCGATGCGCGAAACGACTGGCGCAGCCATGAATAGTGCACTCGTCGATGCATTCGAGAGCAACTTTGACGAACTTGTCACGCACGGCGAGCCGCTCTTGCGGAAGCGGCGCAGCGAACTGTTTGCTGCTGGCGTTGCTGGTGGTGGTGGTAGCAACGCCGAGTCGTCAGCAGCATACGCATCAAACGACAGCGCAGCGCACGCGAGTCGGTTCTTCTGGACAAACACGCCAATGCAAGTGCTGCTGCTGTGTGCCAACGTATTACTCACACAAGAGCTCGCTGCGCTTGTGCATTGCGATCGAAGCGACGCGAACTGGAAGCGTTTTTGGATTGCGTACTACAAGAAGAAAGAGAACCTCGCAGACTTTCTCCAGCGCCGCGACACGAGTGCACACGATTGCATCGTTGCAGCAACGCTGCTCACAACGCTAATCAACAAGGCGGCGAGCATCCACGAGTTGTTTGACGACGCACATGCGAGTACAGACAGCGTGTCGTTTGGCCGTCGCCGCGATATGAACGCGTACTGCGACGACGCAAGCAGCAACACACGCACGCAAGCCAACTATGCAGCTGCAAGCGAGAGCTTTGCGTGGCTCAAGATGCCGCGGTTCCACTTTTACGTGGACGCAGGCGACAGCAGCGCATCGTCGGTCGTCGTCCACCACGCGACAAAGACGTTTGCGTACGGGTTTGCGTACCTTGGCGGGTACGCGAGCCCCGTGCTGACGCCGCTGAGCGACCGCGTGTTGCTCGCAATGACAACTGCGCTGTCGATCGAGCCAGGCTGTCTGCTGCACACGAGCAGCAATGGTAACAGTAGTGGTGGCAAGCGCACGCTCACGCGCGAACTTGCAGCGACCGTCGGCGTCGAGTGCGTCGCGTACAACTGCAGCGTCACCGCCGGGTTCGACCAGTTTGCACGCATGCTCCGTGGTCTCTTGCAGTCTGACGCCTGCTGGCTCTGTGTCACAGGGCTCGAGTCTGTCGCGCTGTCGCACCGTCACGTCGTGCGCGCGTTTGCGAATGAGATGGGCCGTCTGCGCGACGCGCTGCACGCACATCAATCGACATTCCCGCTTGACGGCGACCTGGTGGAGATCACGAACCCAGCGGGTGCGATCATCGTTGCTGTGCACCTCGAGTTCGCGGAGCCAGTGCACCAGGCGCTCGTGCTCCAGTTCGCGCGCGTATTCGTGCCCGTGAGCTGCATCCGGCCCGACTGCGCGCCGATCTGTGAGTCGGTGCTGCGCACGAGCGGCGCGAAGCACTGGAAGGCGCTGAGCACGCAACTCGTGCAGCTGTTTGCGCTCGTTGATCACAGCGCCGAGCCGTTTGGTGACGCGTCGCTCACGTCGCTACGCACTGTGTTTGCAGTCGCGCGGCGCATTGAACAGCAGCTCACAGCAACGAAGCGACGACGACGACGCGACGTGTCGGAGGAACAGAGCGTTGTCGTTGCGTTGTATGCCGTGCTGCGTCCGCGGATCCTGCCGTCGCGGCGCATCGCGTTTGCGAAAGCTGTGCGCAGTGTGCTGCCAGTCGCAAACACGTTGGAGCTCACGCCGCTTGGGGTCCTTGCGACACGCGTTGACAGTGACAGGAGCGACCACGGGCCAGCTGTAGCGGTCACAAAAGCAGCAGAGACGACTACTACGTCACCCTCTTCGCAGTTCTCGCCATCGTCATCCACTCGTCCGCTTGTTATGAAGGCTGTAGGTAAGCACGCAGAGTCGCCAACCATGCACGTTAACAGCAATGACGACGACGACGACGAAAAGCCACACAAAGAGCTCCGACGTGTGCGTGACGCGGTCGTCGCAAGTATGGAAGCGCAGCACCTTGTCCCAACCGAGTCGATCTTGCGCAAGCTCTTGGAACTGCATGCGGTCGTCGCACGCAATGTCGTTACGATCGTCGTGGGCGATGCAATGAGCGGCAAGACGAGCGCCATCGACATCCTCCGTAGCGTCTTTAGCAGCAGCACCGCAAGCGATCAGCCACACACGCAAACGAACGGCGACGCATCGCATGTCACGGCGTCAAGGACAGCGACTCCAACTGTCCGCACTAGCACAAACAACACTGTTGACGCAGCCCATCGCGTTGCCGTCGAGCGGATCTGCCCATCTGCGTTCAGCATGGACGACCTCTATGGCCAAGTACGTAGAGAGCTACTGTTTATGTGACTACATGCTTGCGACATCATCACCTGCCTGCTATCGATCGGTGCAGTATCGTCCTGAGTGATTGGCTTGCATCGATACGCTGACGCATGTTTATTGCTGCTCACATACTTTGTATGCATCCTGTGCTAGTTTACCGAGCGTGACGGTCGTGCGTGGACCGACGGGTTCCTCGCACACTTTGTCCGGCAGCACTGCGAGCCGTCGCATGCAAGTCGCACGACCGATTTGCCACGTGCGTCCGACGACAACAACCACGCAGTGCTGCATCGCAGTGCAAGTGTCAGCTTGCCTCGTCGGTTCTCGCGTCGCGGCTCCGTCGCACTCACTAAGCTCAGCACCTCTGCTGTTGCTGTCACCGGTAGCGGAAGCAGCAGCCATGCGAACGCACACGACGCTACGAGTGGAGTGCCACCCATCGAACACATCGATTGTGCATGCACAGCCACGTGGCTCGTGCTCGATGGCTTAAGTGGCGCATCGGCGCTCGTGGAGCCACTCCAAGACATTGCGCGCGTACACGTCGATGGCAGCATCGCAAACCTCGTGCTGCCAAATGGGGACCAGTTGCGCTACACACACCCATCAATGCGCGTCTTTTGCGAACTCGAGAGTCTCGCGCAATGGTCACCTGCCAGCCTTGCGCACTTTGGGCTCGTGTACCTCGAGTCCGACCACGTGCTGCCGTACACGTTGCTAATCAAGCGCTGGTGCAATCGCGAAATCGCACAAATCCAGCGCAGTAGCGGCTGCGGCTTCAGTACTACCACCAACACTAGCAGCAATCGCGCTGCGATCGAGAGCGTCGAGTTTGCTGCCAAAATGGTGCGGTCGCTTGCGTCGCCGCTGCTCGAGGTCTGCAAGTGCACCGTCCAGTCGTTCCTGACGTTCTCGGCATCGCACCTTGTCGACCGCCTGCTCGCGGTGCTCAGTGTGTGGCTGTGCGAGATGCGCGCAGTCGGCAGTGACTGTCCGCTCGATGCAGCACACACCCGCGAGCTCAAAGCGGTTGTCGCGTTTGGCATGGCGCTGTCGTTTGCGCTACAGCTGTCGACGCGAGCGCGCACCGAGTTCAACGCCGTTGTGCTGCGACTCGTACCGGAGCTGCTAGAGCAGTTTGAGCGTACGTTCGCGACGCAAGGTGTCACTGTATTTGACGTCGGTCTGCGCTTTGAGCATCACCATGCCGTGTTCTTCCTCTGGCGCGACGTTAGTGCGAGTCTGTCGGCGCCGTCTACACCAGCAAGTGTCGACTGGCGCGCGCAACTCGTTCGACGCTCGAGTAGCAACGTCGCAACGAGCGCGAGGAGCGCGCCAACCGAGCGGAGCACTAGCACTGCGGTGACGCTTGGCAGCGCAGCTTCGAGCGCGCAGATCTACGTCCCAACATTGCAGACAATCAGCACCGACGCGTGGCTCGCAATGCTCGGCGGTGCGAAACTCCATGCGCTCGTATTGGGCAGCGCAGCTGTCGGCAAGCGCCGGCTCTTGCGCAACTGCGCACAGTCGCTCGAGCAGCGGGAGCGATTCGTGACCACGACGATCCAATTAGGCAGTACAGTTGCAGCGCGCGACATCCAGTGCGCAGTCGAAGCCGCACTCCCGCGCAAGCTCAAGACGCTGTACTGTCCTGGCGCGGGTACGAAAGCCGTGCTCGTCGTGCTTGAGAACCTGAACCTCGAGACGGAGGTGCGTCGTCGTTTGCGTTACTTATACTGCATGTGTGTGTGCTGCTAGCATCGAAGTGGATTACATCGTACTTAGCAGCATGAACGCTGACGCTCTTGCGATGTTTGCTTGTATGACGCACTGCATCTAGTCAACCACAACAACAACAGCAACGCGGCCGTGCGGAGAGATGCTCCGGCAGCTCTGTGATGCGCGCGGCATCTTCGTGCGTCCAACGAACACGTTTGTTGCATTCCACGACGTCGTTGTCTGGTCGTCGTTCACGCTGTCACCGTTTGGGTACCCGCGACTGTCAGCGCGGCTGCTGCGCCACTTTCACCTCGTGCGTTCGTGTGGGTAGCGCCGGTGACGTTGTGACTCGGACAGTTTATCATATGATCCTGCACTGATGCCTGCTAATTCATGATGATGCACTGACGCTATCGTATGCGTGTGGTCGTTTGTTTTTGCTTGTTGGGACTGCTTACGTTCAGATCTATCTCCCTGACCAGAGCAGCGCGATCTTTGCAACGCTGCTCGAGACATTCCCAGCACAGTTTGCTGCACGCTTTGGTTGCAACGACGCGCTTGCAGCCGACGTCGCGCGGATCAGTCGCTTCCCAACCGAGTTGTTTCGCGCTGTGCGGAAGCGCGTGCAGCCGACGCAATTGTCGCCGATGCTCTTGTTTAGTGTCACGGACGTGCTCAAGTACTTTCACTTGCTGCTGAACGTCTCGCCAGCTGCAGCGCGCGATGTAATGGAGCTCGAGCATCTTGCGTTGCGGTTTGCGCGCTTGCTTTTTTGCGCGCGCACAGTGTCGTCGGAGCGACAGGCGATGACGCAACTCTGTCGACACATTGGTACGCGACTACAGTTTAGCGCGCAGAGCCTTGCGCATTTCGAGAGCGGCACAGAATCGTTCGTCGCCGCGAGTGTCGATACGGATAGCGTCTTTGCGTGCATTTCGTTTGATGCAGCGCATACGTTCTGTCGTGTAAGCGAAGAGCGATTTCATTGGAATCACAGGTCGGCCACACAAGACAGCAGTGCTGCAAAAGACGACGTGATAACGATCGTAACGATGCCACGACGGAGTCCAGCATCGCCATTGAGACAGCACCACTTCCAGCAGCAGCAACATCGTGGCGGCGTGTCGAGCCCACACAGCGAAAACGAACGGACGACACAAGCGCCATCGTTGTCACTATCAACGGTCGGTACCTTTGGTGACACGAAGGCATCGAGTGGCGCGGTCACTGGCGCACACAATAGCAAACACAGCACAGCACACGCAGTACACTCTGCCGAGTCGGATGCAGGACGCGACTCGTTGCGCTCGACAGCTTGCAAGCGCGTCGACAGCGACAGGCGCGTCGTCTTGTCACCGCACGTGGTGCGCTGCACGCTCGACGTCTTGACGCTGCTGCACGACGGCGTCCGGATGCTGTTGCTTGCCGGCGCCGACCTATCGACGCGTCGACACGCGATGCGCATTGCGTGTGGCGCGCAGTCGCTGCACTACCGCGAACTCAGCGCACAGACGACGCTGCAAGTGTTTGAGGACGCGCTCAAGACAATTGTGCTCGACACGGGCGTGAAAGCAGCACCGACGGTGCTGTTCATCGACTGTTCGTTTCTCCCACACGCTGAATTTGCACTCGTGCTCGAGACTGCAGCGCTACACGACGCACCTGCGCGCCTGTACACCGCAAGTGACTGCGCACAGATCGTCAGCATCGAGCACCAGTTCCGCGTCGCGCACGGCAGCATGAACAGCGCGGCAGCTACTGGCAGCAGTAACGACAGTGGCGTTGGTAGCAGCAGCAGTCCAACCAAGCCATCGTCTGCGAGTGCTGGTAGTGGTAACAGCGTAAGCGACGAACTCGTCGGATGGACGCCGCATGCGTCGGCAGCATTTCGCGAGAACCTTCAACGATGTCTCTACTTCGCACTCTCGTTCGGGTACGTACGTGTGCAGTGGCGTCCGTAATCTATTTGCTTGTGTTCCACTTGCGCCATTGCTTTTTCATACTAACTGCCTCGACTGGCATTTCGCATCGAACGATCTGCAGTCCCAACGCGCCACAGCTGTGCCAGCTCGTCACGCAGTCTCCAGACGTGTACTACAGCGCCGGCAAGACAGTGTTTGAGCCTGTGAACATACACTCGCTTGACAGTATTGTGCGTGCGACGCTCGACAACTGCGAGTCGCTGCAATTTGAACTCACGCGGCTTGCAGCAGCTACTCAAAAGCATGGCGACGACGACGACTGTCCGGACGTCACAGCAGCATGTCGCGCCATGCTGATCGAGCTTCACTGTACAACGACTGCGCAACTACAGCGCCTGCACGCAGACGCTGCATTGCTACAAGTACCAGATGCAAAGCGACGTGCGTTTGCAGTCGAGCAGACACCGTTCGAAGATTTCGTGCACGTCTTGGAGCTCGTGTTTGTGCTTCAGCGCCGCAACTTCAGTGAACGACTCGCAACTGTCGAGACAGCCATACAGGAGCTCACTCGCTTGCACGAGCAGGTCGCAGCGCAGCTCGAAGTCCATGGCGACAGCGAGACGCAACTCCACACTGCGGCGCACTCGGTCATTGCGAGCGCTGCGTTGCTGCACGCGCGGGAAGCCGTTGAACGAGATGCGAAGCGCGCGTTTGTGCTCGACGAACAGCGCTGTGCTGCGCTGCAGAGCGAGATCGAGCGCGAGCGCGACGCGATTCAGCTCGAGCTCGCCAAGACGCTACCAGAGCTATTGGAAGCCACGGCGTCGCTCGCGCAGATCAACAAGTACCACATCACGGAGCTCAAGTCGTTCACGCACCCGCCGCAGCTCGTGCGGCTCGTGATGCAAGCCGTGTGTGTGTTGCTCGGCGCCGCGCCGACGTGGACCGAAGCGCTGCGGACGCTGGCGGACATTCGGTTCATTGAGCGCCTGCGAGGGTTTGACCGCGACCACGTCGACCCATCGCTGCTCGAGCGCGTGAAGCTGTTTACAGCGCACCCGGACTTTTCGATGGACAACATGAAGCGCGCGTCGCTCGCGTCCACGACGCTCTGCAAGTGGGTCCTCGCAATCGTCCGGTACGCCGACGTGATCAAGCACGCCGCACCGACGCAGCAGCGCCTCGACGCGACGCAGCGCCAGTTTGACGTCATCGACGAGCTCGTGCAAACCGAGCGCCGCAAGCTCGTGGAGTTGGAGCTCGAGCTCAACGAGCTGCGCGCTGCACATGCACGTCACGCGGCAACAGCGCGCGAGATCGAGCGCAATCACGACGCGCGCGTCAAGTGGACGACGACAGTGTCGGACTTTGCAGTCGTGCTCGCAACGTGGCGCGACGCGGTGACGACAGTGCATCGCACGCTGCTCACCACGCAGCACGAGCTGCTTGCGCGCTGCGTCGTCGTCGCTGCGACACTCGTGTACGCGAGCGCACTGCCAATGAACGAGCGCGCGTGCCTCGAACAGATGTGGACAGCAGTGATCGACAAGCACCTGAACGTGTTGTCGCGTTGTGCAGAGATTATCGATTGCGACGACAGCTGCGTTGATCAAGCGGCATCGGCATTCGCTGGGATCGCCAAGCACTGGATACTGAGTGGATGTGTGCTGATGTCGGAGCTGCAGCATGCGCTCCTGACGAATGAACACGACGTAGACGAGCGAAGCGTTGCGGTGAACGTGTTTGTCGCGGCCCAGCTCCGGCAATTGTGTCTGCGGTACCCGCTGTTCTTGGATCCACTCCACCGCATCGCTACATGGCTTCGCGCTCGATTTACAGAGTACGACCGCGCAGTCGCAAAGAATACGACGACAGCGACGGCTGCAGTCGATGCAGCAGCAACGAGCTCGACTGGCGGCAACAATGCGACCTCTGCAGCTACGACTACCGCATCGTCCTCTTCATTGTCAACATCGACACGGAACGATACTTCGAGCAGCAGCAGCAGCAGCAGTTCAGTCAATAATGCGACGCTGTTGCTCGTGTTGGACGCCGGTGACCCGCAGCTACTGAGTTTGATCGAGCAGCACGTGACACAAAAGGCGCCGCCACTCGTACGAGCGACTTGCTATCGTTGCTGTCGATGGATCACACTTTGTCTATCTGCTTATCAGACCTGATGGCATCTGCTGCTCTGTATGTCTGTCTATCTACATACGTCCACAGATCCTGATCGAAAACCTGTCCGAGATCGACGAGAGCGACTTGTGTGCAGTGCTAAAGCTGCTCGCACTGCTCACGAAACGTACAGACGACGAGTCGACGGTGTTGTTTACAACACGATCGCTCGCAAACCCGCTCACGTGGACGCCAATGGTACGTTGTTGTTCATGTCTGATGAGGGTAATGCCTGCGTTCGCTGTAGTTTCGAGGTGGCTATCGTCTCGTTGTCTATACGGACGCTCTCTCTCTCTCTCTCTTACACTTGCTTCATTCTTGCATCCGCTCTTGCCTTCATAGACTTGGAGCCACTTTGCACTCGTCAACAACTCACCCACAAGCACGGAACTCGAAGCGCATTTGCTCGCGCTTTTCGTTGCAACGATCGCAGTCGATGAGCGCAGTGCTCCACACGAGATCCGCCAACAGACGCAATACGCAACAAGCGTCATCCACGAGAAGCAGCTGCTCGACGCATTCATCTGCAGCATGGCGACAACTGCAAGCGAGTCGCAATACGAACCCAGCACTACAAACGAATCGAGCAGCATTCCTGTCCTGCCAATGACGTCTGACCTCGAATTGCCGGAACGTGGCCACGCATCAGTAGTGCCGCCGGAACACACGATTTATCGCATCACAAAGCAGCTCGACAAGTTCGCGCACGTGCGCTCGACGCGCCAGCAGCTTGGAACGATGTTGGATCATAGTCGTGTACAACGGCAGCGCGTCGGCCGTACGTTTGCACTGCGACTCGGCGCGCTCGTTGCCGCCGAAGACAAGCTGTATGCGATCGATGCAACGGTCGCGCTGTCGCTGTTTGTGGTCGTCGAGGATCTTCGTGCTTGCGTTGCCAGCGCCCAACGCGAGTCGTTCTACGAGACGTTTTGTCAGTGCTACGACGACGCACTCGCTGCAACAACCGCCAGCAATGCTGCGAACGACGACGACAGCAGCAGGAGCAGCCGCACGCAGACAGATGCGATCGAAGCTGCACTGATGCAGTTTGTGCAGCAAATCACAGCGTTTGTCTCGTTGCGATACATTCAGCAGCGACTCGCAGCACTGCCGACGCGTCTGCACCGACTCTATTTGTTTGTCGTTGCGATTTGCATCGCGGAGAACAACAGTAGCGGCAGCAGCAGCGAGACGACGACGACGCTCAATGCGCTGGTTACAGAGCATGTTTTGCAACGGATACATTCCAACAGCACAGCCCATGCCGAAGAGACGCCGGCATCCACTTACTTTGTCGCTCCAAGCGCAATTGCAGATGCGAGTCAAGCGACTGTCGCACGAACGATAGCGCAGCACGTCGTACGTCTCGCAACCGACGTCGCACTGCTCGCAGCCGCACGCATGCACAGGCATCTAGATCAACAGTGCGACGAGGCGATGCTGCGCGAGCGCGTCCGGACTCTCGATGCGCCACTGCAACTCGCGTTCCTGCGGCTCCAGTCGATGCTCGATCGCACAACGCGCTGCGATCGAAGACGCACACTCTGGACTGCGTTGTTGACCGATATGTGCACTCATGCGTCTGCTTGGCGCGCGTACCTGCGCCAGCAATCGGCTGCATCGCCGCCGCTCGTCGTGCCGACAGCAGCAGCAACTGGAGCGTTCGTGCCACCGCAGCTGCAGACGCGTGCATCGATGTTTGTGCTGCACACGACGCTGCCGCTACCGTGGCTCACGTCGTCACAGCTCTCGCCACTCGAGCAGCTCGTCGTACATTGGTGCTTGTTTGGCACGCTCCCAGCAACGCGCGTGTACGCGTTTGTCGCGTCGCAGCTCGGCACAGAGTTGCTGCTTGCACTGTCATTGTCGTCGTCGTCGCAGCCACTCGACAACCGGTCGAAGCGCAGCCTGGCGTCAGTTGTCACAAACTGCGCAACGGCGTCCAAACCGATCCTACTCACATCAAATGCATCCATACAAGCGTCCCCTGGACTCGCAACGAGCATATGCACATGCGCACAGCAGCTTGGGGTGCGCGACGACGCGCTCGCGTGCATCTCTCTTGGCGCTGAGACGAGCTTCGCGCCGTTTCGTTTGAGCGAATTCTCGCCACGCAGTGTCCATGCAAACGTGCGTCCGATGCACTACAGCGACGTGATCAAACGGCTGCAGGGCATCCACGAGAACGCGCTTCGTAGCAGCAGCAATAACAGTTGGCTGGTCGTCCAAGACACGGAGTGGGGCTCGCTTGCTGCAACGAATGCACTGCGGCAACAAATTAAATGGATGCAGCGACTGCATGCGACGACCACACAAAGTGGCTTTCGGCTCTGGATTCAGTGGGAAGACGCGCGCGAGTCGGCGAGTTGTCACATGCAGAGAGACGCCAATTGCGATGATGCTGCTACTGGTGATCGCCACACGAATCTTCATAATGCCTTCACGCGTCGCTCGTTTGTATTTGCAGACACTGCTGTTGTCGCGCACATGTCTGCTGAGCGGCACTTCCTCGAGTTCCCGCAGACGCTCGCGCAGTACTATGCGACACAGCACAGTGTCGGCTGCGAACGCGTCCAACCGCAGTTGGCTGTCAAGCAACCGCAGCCAGCGCCGCCAGCGTCGTCGGTACCATCGGTACGTCGACCCAAGCTGCTGACTCGACGCAGTCCGGTCTCAGCTACGCAGTCGCCACCTCAGTCAGAGACGCCAAAGTTCACAGTCGACTTGGCACGAGCCGACCAGTCGTGGGTGACAGCTGCGCTCTGGACGTTCCACGCTGTCTTCCGGTTGCACCATGCGAGCGACTGCGACACTGCGGCGGAGGTGGCGGACAGCACACATCAGGTCACACCGGACCTGTTTGTGTCACACGTTGAGCTCGAGCGCTCACTGCGGTTGCTGCAGCTGCACGCGCGCCTTCGATCACTCGCTGCGAATGCTGCTAACTCTCCACGTGGGATGCCGATCGCAGCAGCGGCAGCTGAAACGGACGCTGGCAGCTACTCGGCGTTCGAGATGCGCACGATCGTGGAGCTCGTGTCGATCGTGTACATGGGGCGGCAGGTCGACACGCTGCGCTTGCGGCAGTGCCGCCAGCTCCTCGAGTGGTGCTTGGCGCCAACGCCGTCCACGAGTCACGCTGCCAGTAGCAACGGAGCGAGCGCTCGGACACCACGCGATGCCACGAGCACGCACCTTCGCACGCAGCTCATTGACTTGCGCGACCAAATTCGTCACCGAACGCTCGCGTCGCCTGGGAGCGTCGCGTTTGAAGGCACGAGCAGCACTGTGATCGAGGCGACGTGTCTACCGCTCGATCTCCAGCGCTTGCGGGAGCGCTTGCAGTCAGTCACGCTACTGTCGGGACTACGCGTTGCGACTTGTATGTCTAACGCATCGACAAGTCGTTGCAGCGTCAACGAGTGCACGAACAGCGATACTACAGGTTCGCGTCTCACAAGCGCGCAGCGCGCGCTGCGTCGTGTTCTCGTCCGCTTGCCGCCTCCGACGAGTCTGAAACGCAGCGTCGAGCAGCAGCGTCTGCAGCGCCACTCGAGCATCTTTGCTGCGTATCGGCGAGGCACGCGAGCAGCGCCGACCCACGCAACAGCACGATCGACTGCAGTGCATGCGACAACAGGGAAGATGCCTAGCGAGTCCGATCCTGCCACCTGGTCGCACGCATTGTTGGCGCACCTCATCGACGTCGAGCTGCCAGCGATCGAGACGTATCTCCAGTACGTCTGGCGTCTGAGCGTGCGGATCCTGTCACTATCTTCAACAACTGTGGCTCTGTACCCAGAAGTGCTCGCGGTGCTCGACGCACTGCTTGCTGGTGTCGTACCGACGTCTTGGCTCTGGCAACAGTTTGACTCGACCGAGTACGCAATGACGGCTGCTGCGTCCACCAACAACAGCAGCAGCAACCAGTACGCACTGCCTCGAACGCGGCTAGCGGACTGGCAGCAGTGGCTGCAACAAACGATTGCGTTCTACCAGGGTGTGCAGCTGCAACCGACGCAACTGGTCGACATCGTGTGGCTTCCAGCGCTGCGACATCCACGCGGTGCGTCTGTTGTATGTTTGTTTGGTTGTTTGTAGTGTACGAGTGAGATTCGTAGCTTTGCATACCGGTAAAGCTGGATCGGCTGTGCGTATCGATCGGTACAGACGAACGGACTGTCTGTTCATCCCTCGCTCACATTGTTGCTGTCTCGTGTAAACGATGCGCAGCATTCCTATTTGCGTTCCGTGCGAGCGTCGCAGCTGCAAACGACGTACCACTTGCGAGCATTGCGCTCTTGGTAGCACCAGCGACCGCATCGTCGCACAAGGATGCGCTGGACGGCAGCGTCGACAGTGACAACGACGACGACGCAAGCGCGCGGCACGCACATGGATCGCTTGCATCGATTGCGGTTGCAGGGCTCTCGATTGCGGTGCGTTTGGTTGCGTTAGTCTGTTGTGTTTGTAAGTCGATTGGTTTGTTTGTGTCTCCGTAGCCATGTCGAGTCGTTGGATTTCTCTGACGCCTGTCATCGTCGAATAACGACTGGATGGACAACGCCTGTGGATCACTATGTGCATTGACGTGCCTACAGCATGCAGCTTGGAACAGCGAAGCTGGCGCATTCATTGCTGACACTGTCGACGGATACGACATGCAGCAACACATGCCACGTGTGCTGCAGCTGCTGGCAACGACGCGGTTCACAGTACAGAGCGACGCGGGCAGCAGCAGCAACTACGAACAGCTACTTGGATGCCTCCATACGCGACGCAGCGTCATCGAGAGCACCACCGATCAGTCGGCGCATCCTCCTGGCACGACTTCTATGCATACTGGCTCGTTGCCTGTTGGTTTGACGGCGCCGCTGAGTGGAACTGGCAGCAGCAGCAGCAGTAGCGAAGTGTTTTACTGTTGTCCGCTCTTTCAGTCGCGCAAGCAGCTTGCGCCAGGACTGCGCGCTGCCGCTCCCATTGCGTTTGTCTACGTTCCGACTGATGGCGTTGCGAGCCTCTTGACGGTGCATGGTGCTGCGCTCTTTCTGTCTAGCAGCTAAATATTGATTGGTAGACCGACGTGCACAATCCAACATGTACACAAGGTGACGCATGCATCGATGAACAAGTGCCACCTCTTTGACTTCGCCTTCAGACAATTCTAATGTGTTTTATGCTCTTTCGTTGTCCGGTTCAAGATAAGAGATACGGTAGTTGTATCTAGGAAAATAGAATTTACGGTAGCTCAAAATGTAGTAATCGCTCATTGCAATGAGAATATTATAGGAGAGTCTTTAATGAAGCCGTGATTGTATTTCTCTATTTGGTAGCACTTCCACTTTGAATGAGTTGCAAGAGTATACGACCTGATAAATCTTATTTTCTAAGCGTGTATTTTATATAATCAATGAACTGGATTTACTTAGCAATACATATAAAATAGTGGTATTCAGTTGCACAGCAGCAAATCCACTTTTTTCAAAGCAGCAAGTCAAAAATAAAATTATGCCATTTGATTGGTCAAAACAAAATTTGCCATCCTGCTTCAAAACGCGAGCAGCTCGTGACGCAACAGCAGCACAATTTTTTCTTCAAACCAACACAAAAGAGATGGAAAGCACAAATGACGAAGACACAAGCACGACCACGATCACGCAGCTCCCCGCCAGCAGAACCGCAGATGCGCAGCTCACCCCCACACGGTGTCGCAACGACGGAGCTCATCACTGACAGCGTCGAGGTCATGACGTGCTCGTGGAAGCAGTGCATACGAGTCCGCAAGACGGACGACGACGACTCAACTCCAATCGGCTGCGTGCTTCCTGGATGCAGCCGCATGATGCATCGAGCTTGTGTACGCGCTGCATGCATCATATTCGACGCACCTGCTTCGTTTGTGCTCAGCGCTTGTAGTGAGAGGTGCTACAACGCATTAAATAAGATGGCACGAAGTGTCCAAGCACCAACCACCACAAAAAACGCATCCCTTGGCACAACGACGGACCCAGTCCCACCATCAGCTCGCTCAGTTGCATTCTTGAGTGGCTGACGTCCAGTGGCAACTACAATCGCTATCGTGGGGGCGAGCAGCAATCAGGCCAAACCAAGATTGTGATAGCGCAAGAGATTGTCCGTCACATTGCCGCTTCGGGCACCCAGTCCCCGCGTACGGCGAAAGATGTCGTTACGAAGATCGGAGCGATCGAGTCGAGCTTCAGGTCGGCATCGGATTGGCTTGCCTCAACGGGCCAAGGTGTGCAAGACGATACGTCGTTGAAGACTGCAGTGACGCTGCGTTGCCCGTACTATTACGAATTTGTCGAGATCATGGGCGACCGTCCGAGTTCACGCCCACTGCTGCTGAACACGCAGTCCGATTGGCAACTCCCAGACGCTCAGCCAGACTCAAGCGACGACGACGAGCTGGATTTAGCGCGCTCTGCATCCGAGGGTAGTTGCGCGAACAAGCAGAAGCATACAGACAAGATTGGAAAGTGAATTTATTATGCGAGCGTGCCAAACTACTCGCTGAAGGTGTGCCGAAGGACGAGAGAGACATGATTCTACCACTGTCCACGAACTTCTAGCAAGTAATTTAGTAGTTGTGTGCGGCGCTCATCGTTGGCGCCTTCACGGGCCAAGGAGCTGTTCAGTTCGTCGTCAGTTTCAATAGCATCGAACTCATTTGTCTCGACTGCTGTCCATGAGTCTGGCACTGGTTTTGTTATGAGGAGGTTGTGAATTATACATGCGCAGGTCACAAATCGAATCAGACGTCGCATGCTGTGTTGGTGTTTTGTTAGAATCATGCGAAGGCGTTTGAGGATTTGGAATCGAGCTTTGAGAAGCCCAATGCAGTGCTCGGTTTTGATACGAGCTTTGGCGGAGTCGTGTTGAAGTAGGATTTGTGAACGGCGAGCTCAGCTTTGTGTGGTTTTTAAAAAGCAGGAACCATGATCGCAGACGCCTGAAAAGCTGAATCGCCAAGAAGGTACTCATTTTGCAAAACGTACTTAGCTGGCGCTTGCACAAAATCAGTGTTCACCCATACTCAATTGTCTTGGGCCGATCCAGGCCAACCGGCAACAACCGAGCGAATGCGTGCGACGTCGTCACATACGATGAGAGCGTTCACGTCGTACGCTCCTTTGCGACAAAAGTATTCTTCGCCGTTGTCAGTCGGCTTGAACTCAAGTGGAAAAAATGTGCCATCCACCAAGCCGACGCAGTTTGGAAATCCATACGCGCCACGAATCCTATCCGCAATTTCTTCCCGCTCCTGCGCGTTCGGCCACGAGATTACTTGCTTCTCGAGCTTTAGCACAGCGCTGGTTGCTCGACTAAGAAAGTTCTCAATCGATCCAGATCCAACACCAATAAACAGCGCCACTTTCGACCACGTGTTGTCGTTTCCGTTTGCACTTAAAATCTTGAGTAATATAATATAATCATGTGCAAGTCGGCACCACCGCATAAAGACTTGGTGCCACTTGAGCAAAACACAGGGTCGTTTTGGACGAGAAGCACGAGGTGTCGGAAGGCGTCGCGATCAAGACGAAAGTACTCTTGGAACTCAGCGTCGCTGAGGCAGTTGCCATCGTACAGCGACGTCTTCCATCTTGGAGCTCGATGGCGATATTTTGGCCTGCGCGTGGCATAGCGCGTCGATCGAACGTCGACGTAAGGCGTATAGACAGCTTCATCAATCTCGTCCTCATCGTCGTCCTGCTCGACAAACAAAAAGCGAATGGACGTCAGTGCTCGCCGTTCCGTGACGACACGCTCAAGCCTCGCGAGCTTGCGTTGGCGTGACGATAAACGAGGCATCCCGTTCCACAGGACAAAGGTGGTGATCCCGATGGCAGTCTTGCACGACGTGCTCTCGTTAAAAAGATGGTGGCGTATGTTGTTCCTATGTGTCGATCAGCACACATGAGTATCAGCTAAAAAATTGTTTTGCTGCTGCAAAATAAATCGACGCTGTTAATTGGCTATGTGTATGATTGGATAAATTTACATTTTTGTCACAGTGCGCACCGAAAAAAAACACTTGCAGCTGCGCAATTGAAGACCGCTAATGGCGAGATGTATTCAAAGAGCACCAGCAAAACCGATGACTAATTATTTAGTGGCATTTTTGCACAAGTGACAAGGGTATATTTTTATCAAGTGTCCGGAACAACAAAATCTAGTTAGTTTTTAGGATCCTTGATAAAAAAAACCGAAGTTGTGCTATGTCCTCTCATCTCGACTATCTGAGGAGATTATCACGGTTTGGAAAAACCTTGCTATGCCGAAAAGGTCGTTTGATTAAACTTATACAGTATTGTTTAGATAATGATATATACAAAATTGACACATCAATTTCACATAGATCTTTACATGGACGTGTGATAACTGATCAGTTATTTCATCCCCTCAAATGCAACATGCGATTGCGTTGTAAATGCTCAAAATGATGGCTTCGTCTTGTTCCTAGCCAAACATATCACACCAGTAGTATATATCGAGAATTCGAATCTTTAATAGTGGCGTAGAGCGACAACCTGATATTTTGATGTTGTCGGGCGCAACATAAATCGCATCAATGATATTTTTATAGTTATAAAGTGGTAGGAATGGACAAACTGGGCACAAATAGTATATGATAACATCTCTAAACACATGAGTCGTTGTCGTGTGATCTTGTACAAAAAGCATATAGATGTGTTCCGTACATAGCTATCATATTTCATTATCCTATGCTTACGTTTAGTTCAACTCTTGCACATCTATGTTGCCACAGTGCCATCTTTTAGGACATAATTTGCGGATTACGCATTTCATAAGCGGATTTATCGAGTATCAATGAAGTGACACTTGCATAACTATCTCGCTGACATATCCTGGTATGACGTGCTTTAAAATGGCTTTAACTAAACTCAAGATTTGTTTTGGTGTACTTGGATTTTTACATGGAAGATTCCATACTGAAACCATGTCTAGCATGTTCGAACAATTGAACCGAATATGATGCAAAACATTCGATCCGCATGCCGTCAGAAATATGACATTAGAGAAGCTCAGATGCATTAAATGTGAGTGTACAATTGCAATACCTAACCGGTATCGCTCTCATCCACCAAAACTCGTTCGTCCAAGTTCATTTTGACAAATCCATGTCTACATGTTCAAGTACAATTGAGTCATTTCATTAACAATTTACACAGCATGCAAGGCAAGTAGGAGAAATTGGCGAACAGTAGCAACGACACGCCTCTCGCAGTGAATCCGGAGCCGCCACCGACTACCAGAAAGCCAACAAATCGCATTTCAGATTCGCTGCAGCGGATGACGAGCTGATCGTAAGAAACGCTTGCTTGCAACCCGTTAAATGCGAACTACGGAGCGGTGCAATCAACGAGGGACTCGGTGGCGAACTCGTTGGTTGAAGGCGTCGATGGACGTCGCGCGCAAGAGCGCGTGAGCGCGCTGATGATGACGCACAACAAACGCAAAAGAGAGGGTGAGTACGGTAGGTAGTGGCGTGCATGAAGATGTACGAGAGATCGACATTATGTTTTGCGAGTTTGTCAAGCTTGCGTACTCGCAGGACAAATAGCGAAAGAATGCAAGGAAGAAAAAGAAATGACTGCCGCCGAACTTCAGCAAGATGGCGACGCGATACGACTGCGCGCGCTCGAAGGCGTGCGCTACTGAGAGAAAAAGTGTCCGTGTTAAGCAGTTTACAGCTCCTTCATCGAGTTTATGTAGTAACGAGATGGTGCTGAACGTGACGACACTATAAATAAGCTCGAACTCGAAGAACGACGAAATCAGCTCGATGAGCGTCGCGCAGCACTGAAGCAGAGTAGAGCGGAGCTTGATTCTAGTGAGCGTGTCCATTTCTTTCTAGTTTATGTAATTTCGCGCTGAAGCTCAGTAGCGACAAGTGAACAAATATGATGCAATTTACATTCGCTTCGATCCATTTGCTTCAGTATTGCTGGTGCCATAGGTAAGTTTGCGTGCGCGCTACCTGTGAATCTGCACGCCCCACTGAAATGTACTCTTACATACGAGGCGGCATCACGTCGGAGAACTAGCTAATTTCGTTCGTGTGTAAGGAGTTGTGTGCGTTCGCAAGCAGTAAAACAGCAAGGTATTACAAACCAACAGGATACAGTGCTGTCTTCATCGCTCGTGTGTAATCATGAATACCCACAAGTCTGTAACATTTTCTTCAACCCATTCGACAGTAACGCGCACTGTGCTCATTGATGCGTTCAAATCGCACTGCTGCTACGTCAACGGCGTGTGTTTCAATCCTACTTGTCTTTGCGGACGCAAAACATACGCAGGGTCGTCGTACACGCAAAACCGATTATGGTCTTCGAGTACTACTTCCAAACGATCCAGTTAATAACTTTTGTGTAAATGTTACATGTCATGTTGTCTTCTAATAACCAGTACAAACACATCGCCAAGCATGCTATCTGCAAGCATGACGCCTGGAAATGTTAGCGCGTGCTTTCGTTTATGGTGGTTGTAGACTTCTCGTTGATCAGTTGTAGGTCGAGCAATGACACGTACAGTGTCGTCCATAAATCCTATACAATTGGTCGTTGCATCGCCACGTGACGTTACATCATTTTCTAGTCGCTCCAAACGCGCTGAGCTTATAGGTTGCAGTACCATCTTGAGAATGCGCCACATGTGTGCATCATATAATAAACTATATAACTCGCTATCATCAAAATTTACCTTTGGTGAGGCCCAAAGAGCTGCGCCAAATCGTCACCTCTACCTGGTTATGTTAAAGTACGCAACGGAATGCGCCAACAGCATCAAATGCCGACCCACTTGACACTCGCACAATACGAGGAGCGCCGAACAAACGCACGATTGAAACGGTCGCATTGCGACGGAAACGAAAAAGAATCGACTATCGTTGTCAATTATAATTTTAAGATAAAGGGCTTGCCGATGGTCAATTCTCGTCCTGGCTGCCGACAAGCATTATATACACTAGTTTCGGCCTAGCGACACCACATGCGACGAGAAGTGCAGTGCAATTTGTTGGTGTAGATGTCATAGCTGCGTCCGCGAGTCGGTAGCGAGAGCGAGGATAACTTGGTGGCGCTTTGCTGCTGTGATGGGTGATTCTTTTGACGGCCTGCGAGCGTGACAGCTACTTGGTGGCGCTTTGTGGCTGTGGTGGGTGGTTCTTGCGTCGAAATGTTGCTGCCTTCACGTCTGTGAAACATATGTGTCGTTCGTGGTTTTGTCGTCGCATTATCTGACCTTTCATAAACGAACGATTCGATTGCCGCACCCTTATTCACAAGTGCTCTTTTTTGTTAGCTAACGATTACTCTGAACTTTTCTATCTCATGTAGCCATTTGAGTTTTCAAACATTCGATGCCTCCCATAAACCTATCAATTTATATATCAACTAAATTTTACGGCATACCAAATGCGGATTTAAAATATGCTGTGTTACTACAAAAATATGCATCATACTAAAACATCAAGCATATGCTGTAATATTCGAGCAAACAAGTCAATATGTGCAAATCGAATCGCTCCAATCGTGATAAGATATATTTATAAGTGGTGTGAATGCACAAACTACGCAAAAAACAACGAAAACAATATTACAAACATGATATGTTGTCGTAAGTATCCACGATAGCATCCTACATACATGACATTTTGTCATGTTGATCCTGCACAACATTGCATAACGTAAAAAACAGTTTTCGATCCACAATTGCATGCAAAGGGGAAAGCCAACAAAGCAGCCATGACGCATTTGTATTGCAGCAGCAGCATGTGCACACGACCACAATACAGCTGTGTTTCTGGTGATGCAGTTTTATGGCATATTGGACATTGAGGCATGAAGTTACTGGTGTCGCAACATGCATGTTTTGACGACGATCTTTTCTTTTGTGCTCAATTTTTCATCCTCGTTCATAATCAAATGAAAACACCATGTATTGCGGCAAAACATAGATCAATATCTGGTCATTTGTGATAAATTCATAGGTGCTTCCGTTAATATTTGGTTCCTTGCATATCGGCGGTAGCTGTTTTTGTGCTATGTTTACGTTTATGTAATTTAGCTCAGAATACCATATTTATGTTTAGTAAAAACTCTTCTTGTTGTCACAAATCTTATTTTATGACAGCGCCTGGTACAGTGCGCCTTATAATTATACGGACACTTGATTTTTTTGAATAAAATGGCCAAAAATTAGGTTAGAAAACTTTCGTTGCATTCAAACGATGCGCAAAACAGAGCTATATCAGCACCCACAATGTAAGCTGATGGATCGCTACCAAAACATCACACGTTCAGAATATCATTTTTGACAGAGTATGAAAAGAATGGAACGGCGCGGTAAAATTGGTAACAAGAGCGTTAATGAAGCTCCGACTGCGATCTAATACGTAGTATACGCGCCCTTGCGCTCGATAACTTGCTGACAGCGGTTTGGCATCGACTGGACAAGTGCGTTCATCAAATCGCTGGCTACAGTGGCCCAACCTCGAATAATA
>JAADXH010000346.1:0-25708 GCA_023337595.1 Globisporangium camurandrum
GGAAACGCCTTTTGGACAGCGTCTAAGAGCGGGAATGGCTTCATGCATAGTGAGTTTCATAGAGTGAGAGCCACACGTTTTGACACGTGAAATTTACTAAAATTGTCATAAATATACACTTCTTGGCATTACATTTCAAATATACATACTGGCACAAATATAGGTGATTGTTACACGTTTTGGCGAAAAAACATACTTCTTGTCATTAACATCACAAATATCACACATACTGACATTTTCCCTTTAACTAAATTTCCATCATTTGACACTCATCGATCTTGCAGCAATCGCACATCAATCAGAGAAAATGGCATCAAACGACCTCGATCTCGCAGCGGTGTGGCAGCGTGTCGACCGCTTCCAGGAGAGCTACTCCGTGACGAGCAACAGCATCGCGCCGTCACCACAGGAGCAGGCGCTTGTGCGTGACTTTCTACAGCACGTGCCGCTTGCCGCGCTCTTTGCATGTCTGCAAGACGCCAGTGACCGCAATGATGGCAAACAGGCGAGTGTGTGCTTGCAACACGCTACTGGCAGCTGCGCGCGCAACCTACCAAGCAGCCGTAGTGCCAGCTGCACCCTAGTTTTCTTGCGTGGCTCGCTTTGCTGACTGACTTCGCCATCCATTTTCTCGCTCTCGCTACGATGCGCAGGTTAAACAGATCTGCTCGTGTATCGACCGCGTGCTCGGTGCAGACAGCAGCAGCAGCGTATTCTTTCATGACGAGGTGCGTGTCGTAATGATTGCACACTACGCAGCTTTTCCGAATATAAACAACTGACGCGTGTCAATGTTGCTTGAATGACCAAATATCCACACGCGCCACACACAATGCACTACACAGATGGTGCCGTTCCTCGTTGCAGGGCTCTCCCACGTCGAGAAGCGCGCTCGCGTACTTACTGTAAACCAACTCGCAACGCACTTGCATCGCAACCCGACGCCTGCGCAAGTCGCTGTTGTGGTACGTTCGCGACAATCATTCGCGCGAGTGCCATTCGTATGTGACACGAGCATTGACGCTAGCTGACTGGCGTTCGTTTTACCCTCCTGCTTCGATCTCCTGCTTCATCCAACGCAGGCAGTCGACGACGTGATCCAGCAGCTCTGCAACGTCGTTGCTGATGAAGACGCCGAAGTTGCTGCGCGTGCAACCAGCGTGCTTGAAGCAGTACGTGTCGCTGCTATGGCTATCAACTATCTGTGTCATTTGCAGCGTCTGGTAGCGAATCCGAGGAAGCTGACAGACACGGTGCTTGATCTACATAGTTTACCGCCTTGAATGATGCTGCCGTGTACGCACGCGTCCTCGATTTGCTCAAGGCCAAAGCACAGAGCCAGTACGTACAAAAGCGCAACGTTGTCGCGTGTATGTGTGTAGATAAGAGCTACCATTGAATCACTCTGACTGATGGACGGACGAACGACAGAGAGATCGTGACCAACTCGGTCGAATTCATGCGGTACCTTGAGTGTATCGCACGCATTTGTCAACAGAGCGACGCGCACATGACGTACGCAGTTGAGCACAACGCCGCCAGCGTGGTGCGTTCGCTTTCGCTTCTCTGCCAAGCTGTGCTTGTCGTTTGGCTATGAAGCCGTTCACTTACTTGATTGGTGATTTTTATGCGTACATGTGTGGATCACTATCGTTGTCACTGCTACGCGATGCTGCATAAAAGATTTTCGACTGCTTAAAGTCGGACGATGCGCTGTTCTTGATGAACGTCGTCGACTTGCTCCCGAGTCTCGCAAACACACGCATTGGGATCGAGTACATCTTTGCGTCGGGTGCGTTGTTTGTGTGTTTGTTTGTTAACAATCGACTTGCAACACACACAGCGCTGACGATGTCGATATATGGACTTGTGCGTTTGTATGAAACCAGGAGCATTGCAGACGCTACTTGCGATGGCAGACGGTGCGTTACTGTCGATATAACAGAGCGATCTTACCCACCAACTGACTCGAACACCTCACGCCTCTCACACTCGCATACACAGATCCGTTCGTTGGCGGCAGTGCGATCCGCTTAGTCGGTGAGATGTCGGCAACAGCTGCGCGATTGAATGTCCAGTCGTGGAACTGGCGCGACGCCGTGCTCTCGAAAGTGTTTCTCGAGACGCTCGAGCACAAGATTGAGAGTTCAGATCCTCTGCAGCAGATCGCTGCGATGGACGCACTTGCTGCGTTTGGATCGTCGTCCGATCAAGAGCTGCACTTGTTGTTGCAGCACACGAGTCTCTGCCGCGCGTGGCTTGAACTCGGCGCAAGTACGAAGATGGAGGTAAAAGCGAACTGCTTCCACGCACTTGCGCGGATCCTCAGTGCGCCGACGCGCTTGGTGCGTCCAGTCGACGCAGTCCCGATTGAAAACGCAGGTGTCTGGAGCCTCCATGAGCGGCTGTTCAATAGCCTCGGGCAAGTCTGTCGCAACGACGCGAGTCTGCTGTACTTGATGCAAGTGCTGCGGCAGCCGTTTGAAGAGATCCGGAGCGCAGTGTTTGTGCTGTTGCGCGCCGTTGCGGCGCAGAACAATGCGTGGGGCATGCGAGCGCTGCTGTCGTACGGCGGGTTCTTTGAGTTCCTCATCGATCGCACGACCGAGCCCACGAAAGAGACGCGCGAGTGGAAGTTTGCGATCGCAGACGCCGTGCTCGCGTCGCCGTTCCACACGAATCTTGGTGCGTTTATTGTCTGTTGTTGTGGATATTGTCGTGATAGCTTACACAAGTCGTGTTTGCTTGTGATGTGTTGTGCGTGGTGCAGACGCAGTGACGCTCGACAAGCTGCGCGCGTACATGCGTCAGGGTCCGTTTGTCGGCGTCGCCCCAGCGTCGATGGATCTGGATGCTGCATAAGGGACAGAGTACAGTAGGTAACCTGATACTGTAGGAGACAGTGTATGAGGTTAATGTTACTTCTAAAACTGCAGTAGTTGCTGGTGAAAATGACATTTTTTTGGAGACATTTGGGTCGACGATGTTGTTGTGTTGCCATTATGAGACGAGTACCGCGTTCGTGATCGCAATAGTGGTGCAATATTATTTTTCGAAAATAGTTTGTATTTCGCTAAACATTTTCTTACAACACCTCGACAATTGCAAAGCTCATAACCTGAAGCATATTTTCTTTTCAACACGTCGACAATTGCAAACTCATAGCCTAAACTCATAACCTGAAGCCAGAGCAACGCACGCAATACCACAGTCAAACACGAGGACGAGCGCACAAACTGGTGCGTCTCCCGATCGCTGGATCGCTTGGTGCTGCTTTTAAGTCAACACCGACCTACTGCCGGCTTGTGCACACGTACTTGCATCTTCACCTGCGCTCATTTGTTGTCGTGCTACCTCATTCAGCAGCAGCAATGAGCGAACCAATGCCCGCGCTCACGCCGTCGCGTGCAGCGTTCTTGAGCTCCGGCACAGCCGACTTTCACCCACCAGACTGGTGCGTTTATGCTGCGCACGCACTTGCTTCCGTTGCATTGTACACATTTGCCTTGTTGCGTTCACGTGCTGACGGTCACCACCTGCATCACTATTTCCCACTCAATCCCCACACAATTGCTCGCGTGCAATCACAGGGCGTGTGCACCACTCGAGATGAATGCACACGCTCGTCTCGAAGCGTTTCGGGACTCGCGCCACTGTGCAACGTACATGATCTCGACCAAGAAAGTCAACGTGTTTGGTCGCGACCAAGAGAGTTGCGACCACGTGCTCGGGAACCCGTCGGTGTCGCGCAAACACGCAGCAATCATCCACGACGACAAGGGCGGCGTCTACGTACGTTTGCTTGTGTGCTGCATGCACAATCGCATGCATCTGACGCTTGCGTGCGCGCTTGCTGCTACTGCTGTTGCGTTGTACAGATGGTCGATCTCATGTCGCGCCACGGCACGTACGTCGGACGCAAGAAGATCCCACCACATGACCCGACGCTCCTGCGCGGTGCGTTTGCCGTAGCAACTGTCTACTGCCTACTGCATTGCACACGGCGAGGACACGTAAACTCACAGTTGCGCATGATCACTCGTGTCAGAGGGTGACGTCGTCAAGTTTGGCCAGAGCATTCGGATGTACATTCTCAAAGGCGCGTCACCCGATGGGCTCAGTGCTGTGAAGAAGAAGTCGTGGGGCCGCGTGAAGCTCCGAGCACCGAAAGTGAGCATCACGGGCGTCTTGCCGAAGCTCCCATCGCGCCCGCGGACGTCGCCACCCGTCACGAAGCTCGTGAACGACGTCTGTTACGGTACATTAACGGATGAGAAGATGGATGCGTTCGTGGCTGCGGTCATGGAGCTCTCGGATGACGAGAAGAAGGTGCGTTTAACGTGTCCATGTGTCTCAAGCGCTGTCTCTCACACTCTGTTGTGTTGTGTGGATGTGTAGGAGGTCGCAGACTGTTTGGTCGAGAAGATTCAAGCCAAGTACGAGTTTTACGCAGCCCACGTACGTGTGGATTGCTGTCGAATGCAGCGGATAGACAACAGCACTCGTCTGCGAGGCGCTTCTAGCATCACTGACGCTGTTTGATGCGTCTTTGTTGGTTGTAATTGCAGGTGCATCGCAATGCGTTCCTTGCGTCGATGACGTTACTCAAGCACAACATGTGCGTCGAAGAGTTTGAGTCGAATTTAGCGACGATCACGCACTTGTCGCAACAACGACACGACAGCATCTACCGCGCAGATGCACGCAAGGTAGCGTAGCGCCTTGTGTTGTTCTAACTTCACATAGCGCGTCGTGGCGTTGCTTTTTGTATCGACATGCTCAGCGCACACACGGAGACATGCGCTAACAGACACACTGGCTCTTTCTGACTGCATACGATAGATCCTACAACTCATGGCGGCGGTGCGCCTCGATCCGGACAACATCCAGTTTGAGGATTCAGACCTCGAAGCGTCTGGGACCGACAGCATGAACCACTGCCCGCCGACGTCGAGCAACAAGGTCACGCGCGAGCGCGTCCTCAGTGACGAAGGCAAGCGGCTGTTCCTCGCTGGCCATGGTCTGATGCCGCAAGCAGATGCGTCAATCGACGGTAGCACGAGCGATGGCGCAAATCGACGCAGCACGAGCGACGGCACGGATCCGCCGAGTCGCTACGGCGGCAGCGAGTACGACGACGAGTACGACAACGAGTCGGACGCGCGGTCGCAGGACAATGGCTACGTGCCGCCGTCGACTGCGTGGCAGAACCCGCGGACGAGCGGCAGCAGCAGTCAACAGCAGCAGCACGCGACGAATCTGCGTTACATGCACACGACGTCGTCCGTGAGCGACGTCGCCTCGACGCGCGACGGCCATGACAACGACAACCACGACGGGCCGTCGGGCTTTAGCTTTTTAACAAATGGCCAAGCAGCAGCAGCTGAAACAACGATCGACAGTGTCAAAGGCTCTGCGTTCGGGTTCATCGCGGGTGCAAACGACGACGATGATGATAATGATAACGCGTCATCGCAGACGAGTCTCACCGATCGACCATCCGGCCACTCGACGACGAGCTTTGACTTTATGAGCAAAGCGGCGTCGCCGAGTCACGCAAATGAACACCCACCGTCGATCTCTGCCGAAGAGTTTCTGGACGAACACCCAGCGCTCGATCAAACCGAGTTTACGGAGTTGTGGGACTCGACCAACGAGTCGTACGTGTTCGCTATGTGCCTGTAAAGGATGAATGCGTTGCTGCTAGTACTGTGAGCTGTAAAGACTGACGCGCTGGCTCTATCATACGAATGCCACGGTGTCGCTGTTATCGTTGCTGCTGCTGTTGATGTGTTTGTGTACACGCAGGGAGGAGTGGTCCGCAGAGCTCGTGGGGTCGTTCAGCCCCGAAGCGCTGCAGACGTTCCTCGAGTCGTCGCGCGTCAAGTCGGTCTCGAGTGGCAAGGTCGGCGGGCAGCAGCAGTGGCTGTTCTTTGCACAGCAGGTGCGTCCAACGTGTCATTCTATAGGAGGCGGCAGCATGTGTGTAGGCAACCTCTTGCACTCGCCTCGATCGTCCACTGACTCATCGCTTGCAATGTCTGGCACGACGATGCCTTTAGAAATCAAATGGCACGATCTTCTTGATGGAGATCCTCGTATTGCCGGGACAGTCGGACATGACAGTCACGCTCAAGTGGATCGTCAACTCGTTGCTGTACGACAACGGCCACCTCGTGCTCCTCGACATCCTCAAGTACAAGTTTCAGCAGTTCTTTGCACAGCACCAAGTGATTGCAAGTGAGCACGTCGCCCAGGCAGCACCACAACTAGCACAACCACAACAACCGTCGCTCAGCACTGCGTACCCACCGCAACGCACCGCTAGCAGCTACACGGAGAGCTACAACGGCCACGACGACACGGTCGACGACGACGAAGACGAGCGCATGTCGGCGCGCGATTACCTCGCACTGCATCCAGTCGTCGACGCTGCCAAGTTTGAGCAACTGTGGGCGAGTTCGCCCGAGATGTACGTGCTGGTGTGAACAGTAGATGAAGTGGCTATTGCTTGATGCGTCAGGTCGTGAGACTGACTGGTCCATGCTGCTCATCGACGACGACGTGCGCAGTGCGACGCTCTCGTATGCACTCGATGCGATCCCGGAGAAAGACGACGTCATTGCCTTGTTTACAAAGAGCTGCATGATGTGCCTCGCAAGCGGCGCAGTCGGCCACCTTGTCAAGTTTTACTTCTTTGCCGAGATGGTGCGTCGAATGTTGCGCTGGACTGTTCGAGTGTGTGTGTGGTGACGACGGTCGTTCAAGAGATGCACACGTGCTGACCAAGTGCGCGCTGTTGACTGTCGTGTTTGATTATAGACCGAGCTACAGTGTGTGTTTAGTGTAGAGATGGTGATCAGCGCCGACGACGGCTCCGTGGTCGCGACGATCAAGCGCCTGAGTCTCGTTGCACGGAGCGACGACGACGAAGAGCAGATCGACACCAGTTTTGTCAGCTACTTTGAGCAAGTGCTCGAGAGTTTGTAGTTTGTAGATGCGCGCAAGTGCGAGTGCGACGGAATGTCGAAAGCTGCTGCGCTTTGTTGAGTTCAATATGTTTTGATAGTATCGTATCGTGTTGTGTACCTACTGTATCTGCAAAGAGCGCCTTTGGTTGCAAGTGGAGCGTGTGAGCTACATGCAACATTGTCGTGTCGATAGAGACCTAGCGATCGACACCAACACTTACTACTACGCAACTCGACGTAATGTACTCCGACTTCGATGCTTGTCAACGGAGACGAATGGCAAATGGAACGAACGAGACAACTATGACACACTCGACGCTTTCGCGACTTTGTACATCCAGACATCTACATACTCCCCTTCTATACACTGACGACACCTTGCTAACTCACACACTAGCAAAGCGCGCACAACAACTACTTTGTTTTCTCTCACACACCTGAGCCGCTGGCCTTACACCGTCGCGTCGCACTGGAGGTGATGAAGAAAGATCGCGCGCCACTCGGGGACAGCGATTGCGTCACGTCCGCTCTCGATGTTGTGCAAGATCGCCGAGCACGGACTCGAGCCGTTCGTGTGAAAGTGCTGGCGAAAGCCCGTGCTGAAGTCCTGCACTTTGCCGCGACACTCGTCGTAAAACACGCACGTCATCTTCTCGACCTCGGCGAGCGCATTTGCGACTGCGTTTGCATTGCTGTTGCTGCTCGCCTCGGCGTGCGTAGTCGCATTCATGGCTGCTGCAAACGCCTCGTGGTACCACGCGTTCGACGTCTTGCTCGGCACAACGACGGCTTCCACCAAGCCAGCAGTGGAGGCAGTCGTCGTCTGTTCTGCGCGCAGATTGCGGCTCGGAAACAAACCATCGGCGCCAAAGCCACCAAAACCGCTGTCGTCAACTGGCAGCTGCTCCTGCAAGAAGCTCGTCAGGCCGCCGCACGTCGTGTACATGTCGCCAAGCAATCCCGTGATCTCGTAGTTGTAGCTAAAGTCGCCAATGTCGCGCACATCCGACAAGCTCCAGTATTCGCGTGGGAGCTGTGCAAAGAACGCATCGAGCGGGTTCGTCGCGTCAAACACCGACTGCACTGGCGCGTTCAAGCCGCCGCTGCGGATCGATACGCTCGACTGCGGCATCAGCACGTTCCGGTCCGGCGAGCGGCGCGCGAGTGCTTCGCGACGTGGACACTGCATGAACTGCCGCGGGTCCGCGAGCTTCTCGTCGAGCGCCATCGGTGCCGTGTTGCCGATCACGCACTTGTAGTAGATCGAGTGCAGCAGATCGAGCGTCGCGTGGTGCGAGTAGAAGATCGGATCGGCCGGCGCTTCGAGGTTCTCCATCGCGCCGCTCAGCGAGTTGTGCATCGTGTCTACGGATGACCAATGCGCAGCAACCAAACATGCCACATGTGAGTAGACTGCACGAGTCAGACATACAAGCAGAGGCGACAGTACGTACTGTGCACGCCTTGCTCGATGTTGTTTGCGAGATCCGCGATCGTCGGCGACGCAAACAGCTGCCGCAAGAGCGAACTGACGCTCACAGTCGGTGGGAACGGCGTGTTGCGCCAGTCGCCGCGCGGGAGACAGCGCGCGCACTGATTGCCTCGCAGACCCGAGGCTTCGCAAAAGTGGTTGCATGGCCGCGCCGCGACGCACGTGCCTTCGACCGGCGTCCCGTTGATCTCGACCGTGCGCGTCAGCAGACCGCGCGAACCGCCGAGTTCGCGCAAGATCGGCGAGCAGTCCTCCATGCTGCGGCATGCGCCAGCGAGAAACAACGCGTTGTGGTCGACGTAGTTCCAGTATGGGACCGTAATACACGCAAAGTCACCGCCGTATGACCGCAGCATGTTCTCAAACCCGAGCAAGAACAGTCGATGCCAGTAGATAAACATGCACGTGCGATGTGCTTCCGCAGTCGTCATCTGCTCCGTGTGGATCTCGACAAACTTGATGTACGTGCCGTCGTCCATCGCTATCTCGAGCGCACGCACGTACAGCTCTTTCTCGATCGGCAGCAGCTGGTCCCACGACTTGCGGATGCGTGGTCCACAGACGCTGGCGCCAGCAGCAGCAACGTTGACGAGCTGCTCCGATGGCGATGCTGTAATGTTGCTGCTGGCGTGAGGCGGCGCAGCAGTCGAGTTCTGTGCAGCGCTGAGCGAGGTGTTGGCTGCAGCGAGTGCCACGAGCGCGACAGAGAAGTGCGTGACGAGCTTCATGGCGTAGTGCGAGCGTGAGATGTGAGATGCGAGCGTGTGGGTGGAAGAGCGTCCTTCGTGTCGAGTTGAGTTGTGCTGTGGAGCTGCACGCAAAGGTTTGTGTCAAGCCACAACAATGGTCGCAGTAATTGCTACATTGCTTTCACGGCAGCATCTCCGGATGCGCCTTTGTGTGCGCCAAAGAAATGAGTGCGTCAATGTGCGGAAGAAGACGTCATTTGTGACTACAGCTCGTGACAACGACTGAGAAGGAGTCATTGCATGCTGAGATGTCACTCATATGGGCGTGCAAGAGAATCACGCGTGCTGGCGATGGAAAGACATGCCCCCGACTCGGTCAACACATCGCATCAAATCCACTTGTCGATGTCGCGCATGCATGCTGTCAAGTTGTGACTGCATTGGACGTGCGTTGACGCGCAAGTCCGCAACAACGTCGTTTGATTTGTCGAGTTGAAGCTGAAGTGATTGTCGTTGCTTTTTCGCACTTTATATGTTGGAAAATATTTACGATTTTTTAGCCGCCATCGTTTTTTATCTTTCGATCCTATGCAATAAGATACTATGCGCTGCCATAGGTTTTGCTCTGCACCAGTTAAATTGGATGGCCAAGCGTCCAAAGCGAGCAATGCCTGACGGTTCGTGTTGCGCGGAATCAAAATCGAAAACGAGCTTTGATCTGCTGTCAACATGGTGCGTCCTGGTGTCGTCTATCGCCGTACGAGCGCATGACTTGTGCTTGTACATCTCCGTCGATGCGTGCTCGCTCCCTTGTTGCAGATTGCTGACGTACAATCGATCTCTCTCCTTCTCTGGGTGTGTGTGCGTGTGCGTCAATGTGTCTGTGGCAAATGATTCGAACGTCTCCTCTGGATGACATGTGAATGATGCCACGTCGACAATTGACAATGTCAATAGGGTGTCAACCAATTCGTGCTTTTCGAATCCGCATCGGGCTACGCGCTCTTCGAAGTCATCGAGCATGAGGAGATCGGCACATTGCTTGCCGAAGTGCAGGAGAGCGTGAGCGATCTCGCCAAGTTTGGCCGGATCGTGAAGCTCAAGGCGTTCCAGCCGTTCACGTCGGCTGAGAATGCGCTTGAGAACATCAACAACATCTCGGAAGGCATCGTTGGCGACGACCTCAAGAATTTTTTGGAGATGAACTTGCCAAAGGTCAAGAACGGCAAGAAAGCGAAGTTTACGCTCGGCATCCAGGACAAGAACCTGTCGCAAGCGATCACCGATGAGCTCAAAGCGCCGTGCAACTCGAACGAAACGACGATCGAGATCTTGCGTGGCGTCCGGTTCCACTTTAGCAAGTTTGTCAAGGAGCTCGACAACGGGAACCTCGGTAAGGCGCAGCTCGGTCTCGGCCACAGCTACTCGCGTGCGAAAGTCAAGTTCAACGTGAACCGCGCAGACAACATGATCATCCAGAGCATCGCGTTGCTCGACCAGATGGACAAGGACATCAACACGTTTGCGATGCGCGTGCGCGAGTGGTACTCGTGGCACTTTCCGGAGCTCGTGAAGATCGTGAACGACAACTACGTCTACGCGCGGTGTGCGTCGTTCATCAAGAACCGCAACACGTTGTCGGAAGACAAGCTCGACGGCCTCAAGTCGATCGTCTTGGACGAAGAGAAAGCGCAGCAGATCCTGCACGCGTCGCGGTCGTCGATGGGCATGGACATGTCGGAGATCGACATGATCAACGTCGACAACTTTACGACGCGGCTCATCAAGCTCGCCGAGTACCGTCGCCAGCTCCACGAGTACCTCGTGTCGAAGATGTCGACCGTTGCGCCAAACCTCGCAGCGTTGATTGGCGAGACCGTCGGTGCGCGCCTCATCTCGCACGCAGGGTCGCTCACGAATCTTGCGAAGTGCCCCGCGTCGACGGTCCAGATCCTCGGCGCGGAGAAAGCGCTGTTCCGCGCACTCAAGACCCGTGGGAACACGCCTAAGTACGGCTTGCTGTTCCACTCGACGTTCATTGGCCGTGCAGCAGCGAAGAACAAAGGTCGGATCTCGCGGTACCTCGCGAACAAGTGCGCGATTGCGTCGCGCATTGATTCGTTCATTGACGAACCGACGACCAAGTACGGCGACCAGATGCGCGAGCAGGTCGAAGAGCGCCTGGCGTTTTACGAGAGCGGCGCCGCGCCGCGCAAGAACGCAGACGTGATGTCGCTCGTGTCGTCGGAGCTCAAGAAGGCCGGGGGTGCTGCCGCAAACGGCGACAAGAAGAGCAAGAAGAAGGACAAGAAGCGCGCTGCGGTCGACGACGACGTCGTCATGGCGGACGCGGATGACGAGCCGAAGCAGAAAGCGAGCAAGAAGAGCAAGAAAGAAAAGAAGGAAGCGGCGCCACTCGTTGCTGCGCCAGCAGCGGACGCAGACAAGAAGAAGAAGAAGAGCAAGAAGAACAAGAAAGCCGAGTAACTTGCTCGTCGCGTAGTTTCGCCAACAGCAGATTGCCGACGACACTGGCCGCAGTAGCAGCAGCCGTAGAGGTCGACGATCGTTTCTTCATCTCGTCTATTATATACATTCATCTTTTCTCTACACTTCGCTTGTTTGGTGTAACCCTAACGGTTACCAGGTCTGTGGAGGTTACGAACATCGGCTACCTCAGTACGACAACTCGTTCACACACGAACACGTTACAGACCTTACAGACCTTACAAACCATGAGCATGCAACGCAGCTATTGCGGCGGTGGCACAGCGGCGATCCCGATGATCCCTGGTATGCTCTCGACGCACTATCGCGAGATGAGCAAGCCGGACTTTCGTAGGCGGCATATCCTCGAGCAGATGTCGAACGGCAAAGCTCTCGGTGTCGAAGCCGCTGCGCTTGGTGAGTTTACGTCCAAGCTCGACCGCATCCGAAGTGGCCAGTACGTCCCGACGCTGCCGCAGCCGCCAGCACCACTTGCATTCGCAACGTCAAATGCAGGCGTAGGAAAGAGTGCCAACATCAATAACATCAACAACGGTGTCATGAGCACAAAGTACCGCGTCGATGCAACGCAACCAGCGTGGATCACGAACGACCGACTCGTGCTGCGGTTCTTCGGGTACTTCCAGGAGAATGCGCTCGAGGCTGGTCGCGAGACGCTCCGGACGCGGCGCATCGTGCTGTGCTTCTACTTGAGCGACAGCGCACTGTCGATCACAGAGCCGCGCGTCGCGAACTCGGGCATGGCGCAGGGCGAGTTCATGCGACGCACCGTCGCGACAAAGCCGGACGGCAGCCGGTTTGCGCCACTTGACTTGCGCATTGGCGGCAGCATCAAGCTCTACAGCCGCGTGTTCCACCTCGTGGACTGCGACGACGCGACGCGGATGTACTACCATGAAGCGCTTGGCATCGAGATGGACTCGCCACACAGGTACCCTGACGACCAGAGCTCGCACGTCGATGAGATCGAGGCAATCAAGCGCAAGCTGCGCGCCAAGACAGCGTTGGTTGCCGAGAGCCGCGCCGAGGCGACGCGCAAGTTCCACGAGAACGCACACAAAGTGCTGCGATTCTACGTATCGTGGCACGACCCGCATCCACTCTACCCAGCGACGCGGCGGTACGTGCTGCACTACTACTTGAGCGACGACACGATCGAAGTCGTTGAGCCAAAGGAGCCGCCACTGCAGCCGCAGCAGGAGCAACAGCGCCAGCGTGTCGGGATCCACCACTTTGCTGTCCTCATCTCGCGCCGGCGCGTTGCGAAGGACGCACAGAGCCACACGGCGTCGTCGGGGCTCTTTGGCGACCCGAGTACTGGCAAACAGCTGCTCACGGACCGCGACTTGCGCTGCGGCGAGTGGATCTCGATCCTGTCGCGGCGATTCCTGCTCGAAGACTGTGACCCGTTCACGCGTGATTACTACCTCGAGGTCCATGGCATTACGCAAGAGCAATGCGAGCTCGAGCCGACGGCGGCGCACACAAAAGCATCCAAGTGGCAAGTCTTCCAAGTACAAGCGCAGAACGACATGCGCACAGCAGCCGTTGGGCAGCGCGGGTTTGGCGCTGCGATGCTCCATCGTCTCGACGATCGCGTACAGGACACACAGAGTCGCAAGCTCCATCCGCCAACCGGTGTTGATGCGACAACACTGGGGCCATTGCCCCCTGCAGTGATCGACAACAGTCTTGACAGGAAGCAGCTGCGCTTCCGTGCCAAGTTCCACGGACTCGCACACACCGACGTGAACTTCTATCGCGAGTTTACGCTCACGTACTTCCTCGAGGACGACACGCTCATGGTGTTTGAGCCGCGCATGAAGAACTCGGGCGTCACAGGCGGCCGGTTCCTCGATCGTGGTCGCTTTCGCAAGTACCACGACACGACACTCGGCGGCACGAACTCGCGCGAGAACCAGAAAGACCGCTCGGCGTACTCTGCGAGCGACTTTTACGTCGGCGCGATCGTGCGCTTTGAGTTCTCGCCGAATCAGCGTCTCGAGCTGCTTGCAGCAGACGAGCAGACGCTGAGCTACTGCGAGAGCCATTGCGAGCGGTTCCCGTTCTCAAATGCTCAGTTGGTGCTCGAGAGCGTCGCTCACGCAATGCTGCGTTCAAAGAGCGCCGATCTCGTGCGACGATTGTGTCGCTCGATCGACCGCGACAACGCACGTACGCTGTCCGAATGCGACTTTGAGCGCATCCTCGACAAGTGCGGCGCGCGTGAAGCACTGAACGCGCAGCAGCTCCTTACACTATGTCGCAAGTACGGGTCGTCAACTCACGAAAGCGATGCACTAGCCGAGAACAACCAGAGCAGCAACAACAACTCCTACAGCTACAATAGCAACAGCACGCATGTATTGCCACAGACGGTCGTGTACGATGACTTTTGTGACGCGCTTGCATGCTACGTCACCAAGTTGCTCGATCCAAGTGGAAGCGGACACGCAAGGACTCACCGAGACGACGATGGAGGACTCACGAAGCTGTGCAAGGTGCCAAACTTGCGCACACTATTGCGAAGTGCTGCTTCCGATGGCAGCAACAGCCGTAATGGTGCGGAGACAGTACCAAGTGACGTGTTTTTGCGAATCGCTAGCTTCTACCACGTCGAGCTTGCATCGAACGACCTCAAGACGCTCTTGAGCAAGTTTAGTCGCAACGGCGCACTCGAGTACCATAAGCTCTGCGACAGCGTGTTTGACGTGCCGTCACTTGCAGGTGGTACGTCCTCGTTCCAACCGACGCAACAGCCTATCGACTCGCCACGCGATCGCAGTGCGTCAGGGCTACGACGACCGCCGACGAGTGGTTTGCGGGACGATGGCAACAACAATGACGACAACAACAGCGAAGACTTTGCGTTTGGCAATATCGACGACGACGATCTGGCGCAATACTGCGAGCCGCCGACAGCAGCGTCACGACCGGCGTGGCCGTCGACGTCCACGCACAAGTGGAACATCGACGCTCCACGCCACACAACAGTCCCGCCGCTCCAACTTTCCGCAACGAGAGCAGTACATGGCGGTAAGAGCAGCGACCTGATCGGCAGTGACGCTCGCGTCGTTGCGATCCTGCGCCGCGTGTTTGGCAGTCGCAAGTACCAACTGCGCAAAGCGCTGCGCGAGCGCGACGTCACCAAGAGTGGGCAGCTCGACGAAGAAGCGTTCATGGACGCCGTGTTGGCGCTCGAGCCAGCGCTGTCGGACGATGACACGTACGTGATCGCAGACACGTACTTCCCAACCAACAACAGCCACGTCGACTATGCGCAGCTGCTCGAAAGTGCATTCCGAGCGTAACGACAGTTGTCTTATTGGTCCTTTACGCTATTGTCGGTCGCTTGTGCATTCTATCACGATTACGATGACGTGTCCTCAATACACAACAGCAATGGAAGCTAGTAGACGTCCGATGGCGCTGCCCACGACGGCTCGGGTGTTCGAAACACTTGACCAGCAAGCTGAGCGCATGCGTAGGCACATACACACACAGATATAGATACAGTTAGGCTCCCTGTTGCTGTCGTATGACATCAACACAACACACTGCAGCTGTTGTTCTAATATACAAACACACGCATTCGCACCTCGTACTCGAGCGCGTGGAGCCAGATCTTGGAGCAGTGCAACTGCGTCTCGTTGAACGCTTCGTCGGCGCCGACGTAGCACCACGCGCACGTGCGCGCCATAAACTGCGCATCGCTCTCGTCGGCGCGCTGCGGCGTCGCCAAGTCGGCCTCTGCCTTTGGCGCGAGTTGCTGCTGTTGTTCTTTCAAATGCTTTGCTTGTGCAATGGCGTCAAGACGCGCTGGCGACTCACCATAGTGGAGCTCACCGCCGTAGCATGGATCGTTTGCGATCGGGAAGCCAATGAGTCGGAGGTGCAACCGGATCTGGTGCGTCCGGCCCGTCACGGGCTTGCACTGCACGACACACGTCGCGCTGTCGTTGCGCACGAGCGTCACAATAGTCTCGGACGGTTTGCCATCGCTGTGGCACTCCCACACGCCGTCGCGCGCCGACAAGCACCGCAGTGGACAGTTGATCACGAGTTCGTGGTCTGCAGTGAATGCAATGGATGCAGCAGCGCACGTTTGCTGCGCGCGCGCGACGATCTGCTGCTGTATGTCGGACGTCAACGCAGTCGGGAACAGCCCGCGACTGCGCGCCAAGTACGTCTTGGACGCTTGGCGCTCCGCTGCAACAAGCGCAAAGCGACAGTAGCACACATAGGGACTACACGTTAGTGCCAACAGAAGCTGTAATCAGCGCATGGTAACGTACAGATACAGAGCGACAGCGCTTTTGCTTTCGCGGCGTTCTTTGCAAACAGCACGACGCCAGACGTGAGGCGGTCCAAACGATGGACGATGTGCAGCGGCGGCAGTTCCGGTCGCGTGTGCTGCAAAATCAAGTTGAGTGCGTTGTACCGGTACGCGCCACACGGATGCGTTGCGATCGACGGCGGCTTCGAGACGACGAGCTACGTGTAGAGAGACGCACATTGTCAACGAGAGCACGACGCCGTGGTTTGCAGTATCCACTCTAAAGCAGCAGCATGGCGCACCAGATCATCGTCTTCGTACACGACTGGGATGTCGTCGCCTATGACTGGCGGCTCGTGACGATGCGCCGTGTGGACGATGAGGTCGCCGTTCTGGAGCACCGTGTCGGGCGACACGATCTGCCCGTTCACGGTGATGCGACCCGACTGAATCGCGAGGCGCTGTAGAGGAGAGCCAGTGCACAGCAGCGTTGAGTCTATAGTGGAGATAATGGCACAGCTGCATCACGAGTTACATACAACAGAAGCATACGACGACGTACGTAGTAGTCGGGCGAATTTGCGCCAAACTCGGTTGAAAACACGGTGAACAGCTCTTTGCCGTACCAGCGCTCCTTGGCGTGCGTGCGGAACTCGTACGCGTATGGCTTCACCATGCGGTAGCCTACATGTGTGCGAGTGTCAGCAGCAGGATGCATATTGCACGAGGTCAGTCGATGCTCTTTCGAATTGCGTAGTAGCATGCTTGCAAGATGCAAGTCGCTGTACCATTTGTAAATGTATACTCGACTGGCATAGCCGGTTTGAGCGCTGCCTCGCGCTTTGGCCGCTTTGGATGGCGCTGCTGGTGCTGGCGCTCGGCGCGTGCCTCCTGGGCTCGGAGTTGCTTCTTACGCTGGCGCTTGCTCATCGCTGGTTCCTGCTCGCTCGCAGTTTCTGTCGACGTGTTCTGCTGAGTAGCAACAGTCGTTGTGGATGTGTCGGCACCATCTGATGCAATGACAACAGGAGTAGTGTCCACTGTTGCGGCTGCGGCAGTCGAGTCCATGGCACTTGCTTGTCGTCAAAGTCGAAGTGCAAATTGAGTTGTGTGTGATGGCGCCAACAGCACACTGTACTATAGTACAGCAATTACATATAGATATAGATTTTGCTTAGCTAATTCGCTTTCAGTAGACAAATAGGGGGAGTCCGGTGAGCGTTTGTGGCGTTGGCGCTGCGGCGATCGGTTTGGGTAGTATGCGCTGCAGCGTCAGTTGCGTGTCTTCTACTCTCCTGCACAACATTGGTAATTTTGAGCAAGTTCAACTACCCACAGTACCAGAAACACACAAGTGCTATGCAAACGAATATGTCTCTATTGTAATGCCGACGGATAAGCGTTTACGACTCGCACGCATTCGCCAAGCCGCTTTTTTTGGCCTCAAAGAGTCCCAGTACTACTGCTGGTGCGGCTAATGCCTTGCAAGCAACTACAAAGTAACTCAGAAGCGATTCAGCCACGCGAGCTCGCTGTCAAACACAGCACGGGCTTCGTCCGACTTGGCGTTCTTGCGCCGCTTGAACTGGACGTTCGGCGAGTACTATAGCAATGCAATGATGTGTGTGTGGCCTCGCGTAAGTCGACATGACACACAAACTTTCATCAACACACATCTACGCACCTTGAGATTCAGATGCCGCGTGACTTGTGCGCGGATCCAGCGCTCTTGGCTCTGCAGGCGACGCTCGATGCCGGCGACCTTGCGCTTCGAGATCGTCTGGTTCTCTGACCCAAGACGCTGTGGCTCCCAGAACAGCACGACGCGGCGCAAATCTGGCGCGACACTCGCCTGCGTGTTGATGTGTGGCCAGTCAGTCCAGTCGTTAGTGCCTACGCGCACGTGAAGCAGACAGACAGACAACCACGACGAATGGCAACAGCACAGCTCAAAGACGCACTTCGACAATGTTTGCAATCACGTCCGTTGCGCTCGAGTCTGATTCTTGCAAGATCAACGTCTGGACAAAGTCCGTCACGGAGAGCTCGATGCGCTCTTGGCGATACGAGATGCGCTCAACGTTCACGCGCTTCTCTTTCTTCTCCAGTGGCGCTGCGTTCTTTGTCTCTATATAGGTCGTAAATAGACAATCAGCATCGACCAGCAACTGCACTCTACGTTAGAGCAAACAGACAGTCGCACGTACTGGGAAGTGCAATCGACTCGTTGTTCTTGCCTGAGCGCGTGGAGCCGCCGGGGTGCAGGTCATCGAGCACTTTGAGCAACTTCTTCTTTGAGATGCGCTCGGTCACGCGGTCAATGCCTTCATCGTCGCTGTCCTCATCGTCTTCGACGTCGTCGTCGACATCGTCACCTTCCTCCTCATCGTCCTCGTCGTCACTTGCAACTGGTTGCGAGCGACGCGTGCTATTGCTGCTGCTGCTGCTGGCTACATGGCGCTTGTCAAACGTCTGCATCTTGCGCTCAAACTCGCTCGGTTCGAGCGCAAATAGGTCGTCGACTTCACGCAGAAACTCCTCAGTCTCGCCGTCGCTCTCGTCGTCCTCGTCAGAGTCACTGGCGTCGTCATCTGCGCCATCGATCGCGTCGCTCTCGTCTTCTAGCGCACCAAAGTGGCTCTGTTTGTCAGCGGCCCGCGCGCTACTGCGCTTGCTGCTCTGCTGCTCCTGCATCTGTTTGAACCACGCTTCGATCTCTTTATCATCATCCTGGGCAATTACAGTAGCATCGACGTCAGCACTACATCATGCGTCCAATCCAATAGACAACTACAGTAGGCAGCGAGCAGACCGCACTTCATCGCGATCGTCTTCACCAAACACTGCCGATGTTTTGGGCACAGTCGACGCAGCGGTCCGACCGCTGCGATTGTTCTTGCGCGCAGCGAGAGCTGCTGATACGCGAAACGCGCGCTGCTGCTGTCTCTGCGTTGCACGTACACATGGAGCCGATCGAGCAGATCCACGCAGCAGCAGTGCTACTGTTGCCGTGCGCACGAGCTGCGCTTGTCGGTGCATTATCGATGTGCGTGTAAATTGGTTGGTGCCTCAGATTTTGCTGCTCTGTCGTTTTGAGAGCACAATTATCGGTACTGAGCAGCAAAATCTGTAATTGGCTCTCAGAATGGTAGATTTTTGGAAAGGACTATTCTGATCAAATCTGACACGTAGCATTCAGACGGATACTGCTAATATATGCTGCACTTTCACTCGACTTCGAATTCGATGCATTGTTTTAGCTCGAATTCGAGCTGGATTCTGTCTGACAAATTAATGTCGAGGAAATGTGTTTTCATCAAAAAGAAACATATATTGTCCTCGAAAACTCCTCGGACGTTTTAATAACGTGAAGTGCATGCAATCTCACCCACCCAGGTAATGAAAGTGAAAACACTTTTCTGAGCACTTTTCACTCAAATTCGAATTCAACGTGCGTGCAATGCAGGACAAGTCGAGATGCACTGAGGAACAACAGAGTAATAGTGGACGGTCCAGTAGTGCCTTTCGTGATCGTCAGCAAGTGGCAAGCAAGTGATGCGTGCCACTGAACTTGCTCTTTCAATTGGACTGAGCCACGCTGGTGAATTGTATTTTGGGCATTTTTCTCTCTATAATTTGGGCTTGAATCCAAACTGGGTGGTCATTTCAAACTTGGCATTGCAGTCTAAGTTCAAACATGTTTGAGTTAGTATTTTAGGTAGGCTCGCGACTCTTGCTCTGGGCGCTTGCTGTAAACAGGCTCTGCTTTCACATCATCGAGATTGCGTTGCTCCACTCGGCATTTCAGGATTTTGCGCACGCCGATCGACATGGGGCGATCAACGAAGGCGAAGAAGAACGTCGCGGCGTCGACAACAACGAATGGCGGCAATGACCGCAAGGACGACAGCGACACCTCGCTGCAGGAGCAAGAACTCATGCCGCTCATGGCGACAGAGCCGTCTGGCGGCAACTCGTCGTTTCGCGACGGCGAGTGCGTGCCTGCGGCCGAGGATGTTCCGTCGGTCACGTCGTCGCAGCGCCGGTCGGACGAAGACCGCGTTGTGTTTCTCGTAGTACCGAGTCTAGGCGACGACAGCGCGAGCGCAGATGCGATCGTCAGTGGACTACTTGCGAGTCCGCGCGTACGGGATGTACAGCTCGACGCGCACGAGAAGCTCGTCAAGATCGAAACAGTCGAGCGCGTGGACGAACTCGTCGAGGCTGCGCTCGCAGAACTCGTGCGCGACGGGACGCCAGGCAACCTCGTCGCGTACCCCGTGTGGCAACACCGCGATCGGATCGTCAAGCTGCGCATCGACGGCATGCGCTGCATGACCAACTGCGGCAACCAGGTGATCCGCGCGCTCGAGAAGATCCCCGGTGTGCTGCACATCCACGTCGACTCGGCGTCGAACACTGCTGACGTCGCGCTTGCAAAGGGATCGACAGCAACGGAAGTCGACCTGATCAAGAGCATTCGGCATGCAAACCCGCGCTTTGACGCGTTCATTGCGAAAGACACGGTGCGCAGCCGCTCGAACTCGATCCCTGGCGCCGTGCTGCTCGAGATTCAGGGCATGAGCTGTGCGAAGAACTGCGCTGCAAAGATCCAGCTGGCGCTGAGCGCTGTTAACGGTGTGATCGACGCGTCCGTGGACTTTGCCACCAAGCGCGCAACGGTGATCCTTGCGCTCGACAGCACGCTCTCGAACGACGACCTCGTTTCGGTCGTGCGCTCCACCGGCGCAAACTTCAACGCGACGCTGTACGAGCCGTTCACGAGCAGCCACGACTCGCGCGTCGTGCACCTCACGATCAGCGGCATGAGCTGCGCCAAGAACTGTGCGCGCAAAGTCGAAGACGCACTGAATGCTGCAGCTGGCGTTCTGAGCGCGAAAGTCGACTTTGCGAGCAAACGCGCGACCGTGTTTGTCGATCCCGGAAGTCGCTTGACCGAACGCGATTTGATTGCGATCGTCGAATCGGTTGGCGCCAAGTTTAGTGCATCGCTGACGTCGACTGCAGCAGCGCTTCCAATGAAGGAGCCGCGCACGATTCAACTGCACGTCAGCGGCATGAGCTGTGCGAAGAACTGTGCGACGAAAGTCCAGGCAGCGCTCGCAGCGACGCCAGGCGTCACGAGCGCAACAGTTGACTTTGCGCTGCAGCGTGCGACAGTGGTCGTCGACACCACGAGCGCGCTGACCGAGCGCGACTTGGTGCACGCCGTGCGCCGTGCGAGTGCCAAGTTTAACGCAACGCTGCTCGACGCGCCGCCGCGTACAGTCGAGTTAAACGTCAGCGGCATGAGCTGCGCGAAGAATTGTGCACGCAAGGTCGAGCGTGCGCTCCAGCACGTCGACGGCGTCGTGTCGGCAACAGTCGCGTTCGACACGAAGCGCGCGACAGTTGTCGTTGACGCAACGAGTGCGTTGACCGACGCGGACCTCGTGGCGAGCGTCCAACGTGCTGGCGTCCAGTTTGACGCGACGGTCGTGTCATCGTCAACGTCCTCGTCCGCAGCGACGACGACGACGCGGCGCACTACGAGCAGCATCGACAGCTCGCGCGGATCGGCGTCGGACAACGACGACGACGATGCCACCAGGCAAGACGCAGTTGCGCTCGACGTCGTAACCGACGGCAACGACATTGGCGACGCGATGCTGCTCGTGGGCGGCATGACGTGCAACTCGTGCGCAAACTCTGTCACGAATGCGCTCAAGCAAACGAACGGCGTCGTCTCGGCGGTCGTGAGCTTTGCGACCGAGAAAGCGACCGTGCGGTTCGACAAGGACATTGTTGGTATCCGGTCGCTCATTGAAGCGATCGAAGCAATTGGGTACGACGCGTCGTTTGTCTCGGGCGACGAAGCACAGAAAGCACTCGGTGATCAGCGCGCGAAAGAGATCACGCGGTACCGGAATGACTTTGTCGTCGCTGTTGTCTTTACGTTCCCGATCTTGTTGATCATGATGGTATTGAACAACATTGAGGCGATCGAACGTCAACTCATGACGCACGTCGTGCGGGGCGTGACGTGGATGGCGCTCCTCGCAGGCGTGCTTGCGACGCCGGTGCAGTTTTACTCCGGCCGGCGCTTCCACGTCGATGCGTGGAAAGGCTTGAAGAACCGGATGCTTGGCATGTCGTTCCTCGTGTCGATGGGCGCGAACGCGTCGTACTTTTACGGCCTCTTTAGCGTCGCACGCGGCGGCGTATTGGGCGACGCGAGCGTGTCGGACCCCGATATGTTTATGACTGCGTCGATGCTCATTGCGTTTGTGATCCTCGGCAAGTACCTCGAAGCCGTGGCGAAAGGCAAGACGTCCGAAGCACTAAGTAAGCTCATGGATCTCCGTGTCAAGTCAGCGACGTTGTTGCGGCTGAGCGAGGATGGCGCGCGCGTGATTGAAGAGACGACCGTGCCGATCGACCTCGTGCAGCGTGGCGACGTGCTCAAGGTCGTGCGTGGCAGCGCCGTGCCTGTCGATGGCGTCGTCGTGTACGGCGAAGGCCGCTTGAACGAGTCGATGCTCACTGGCGAGTCCAAGACGATCAAGAAGACCACAGGCGACAAGGTACTCGGTGCGACGATGAACGTCGAAGGGCTCTTCCACATGCGCGTCACGGGCGTCGGGAACGACACGGCGCTGAGCCAGATCATCCGATTGGTCGAAGACGCACAGACGTCGAAAGCACCCATTCAGGCGTACGCAGACTACATTGCGTCGATCTTTGTCCCATCGGTACTCGCGCTCTCATTCGTGACGTTCGCCATCTGGTACGTACTATGCATCACGGACGCGATCCCGCAGAGCTGGATCCCAAAGACCGACGGGTCGTTTGTGTTTGCATTTGACTTTGCGATCGCGACGCTCGTCGTTGCGTGTCCGTGCGCGCTTGGGCTCGCGACGCCGACTGCGGTCATGGTCGGTACGGGCGTCGGGGCCGAGCACGGCGTGCTGATCAAGGGCGGCGAGCCGCTCGAAGCGGCGCATAGCATCGATACGATCTTGTTTGACAAGACTGGGACGCTCACGGTCGGCGAACCCGTCGTGACGGACGTTGTGATTTTGAGCAAGAAGCTCAGCGCTGAAGAGCTGATCGTGATGGCAGGCTCCGCCGAGCTCGGGAGCGAGCATCCGCTGAGCAAAGCGATCATCGACTACGCCAAGTTCATCTCCAAGTCACTCGAGCAGCCGATCGCGTTCTCTGGTGTCTCGGGTCGCGGCATCGCGTGTACTGTTGGCACGCACGCGGTCGTGATCGGCAACAAGGAGTGGATGCTCGACAATGCGATGGCACGCATGGACAGCATCGTGCTGTACCAAGCGACGCAGACGTTCCAGAGCGCGGGGAAGACGTCGATCTACATGGGCGTGAATGGCGAGCTGAGCGCCGTGTTTGGCGTCGCGGATGCACCGCGACCGGAAGCCATGCGCACGGTCAAGAAGCTCACGGAGATGGGCCTCGACGTGTGGATGGTCACCGGCGACAACGCGCGCACGGCGATCACGATCGCCGACCAGCTCGGGATCAAGCGCCGCAACGTCATGGCCGAGGTCGTGCCATCCGAGAAGTCGTCGAAAGTCAAGAAGCTCCAGAGCGCCGGTCGCGTCGTTGCGATGGTCGGCGACGGGATCAACGACTCACCGGCACTTGCACAGGCAAACTTGGGCATTGCGATCGGCGCCGGCACGGAGATCGCCGTTGAGACGGCGGGGATGGTGCTCATGAAGTCGAACCTCGTCGACGTGATCACGGCGCTCGATCTGTCGCGCACGATCTTCAATCGCATTCGCTTGAACTATGTCTGGGCTCTCGGGTACAACTGTTTGCTCATCCCACTCGCCGCCGGCGTGCTGTTTCCGTTTGGCTTTCGCATCCCACCGATGTTTGCTGGCGCTGCAATGGCGATGTCGTCCGTCTCGGTCGTCACGTCGTCGCTGCTGCTGCGCAAGTACCAGCCGCCAGTGCTGCCGCCTGACTTTAGCGTCCACAAGCAAAAGTCGCTGTTGTTCAAGAAGCCGTCGGTCTCGACGCCATTGCTGGCGTCCAGTAGTTTGGCATAGTGCATCACCATAGGCAGGATGCAAGCCATACGATTGGCCAGTTAGCAAGGTTTGTTAGAGCCAGTTCATGCTGGCTATATAGCCACTGACGACGTATGGATTTACAAACAAGCAGTGAGGTGGCTGGTAGAACACATAGGACACACAACACTATCTCATAGACGCTTGACGCTTTTCGGGTAGTCCATGCAGTAGCGAAATGAATCACATCATGACAGGGACATCAACAATAAACATGCATCCAGTCGTCCAATAGTATTGTCAAGACTGTTGTTACTTGCCTGCGTCGTTTTGCAAAACATCGCAACGAAATATCTACTTGGGCGGCATGCGGAGCGCGCCGTCGAGACGAATGACTTCGCCGTTGATCATCTTGTTCTCAACGATCGACTGCACGAGCTGCGCAAACTCCGACGGCTCACCGAGGCGGCTCGGGAACGGCACGGTCGCACCGAGCTGCTGTTGCACTTTCTCCGGCAAGCCCGCGAGCAGCGGCGTCTTGAACAACCCCGGTGCGATCGTGTTCACGCGGATGCCAAACGACGACAGGTCGCGCGCAAGTGGGAGCGTCATGCCGACAATTGCGCCTTTGCTCGCAGCGTACGCTGCCTGGCCGATCTGACCGTCGTACGCCGCAATGCTCGCCGTGTTGATGATCACACCGTGCTCGCCGCATGCGAGGCCCTTGCCCTTCGACATGCTGCAAAGAATAGAGTATCAGTATGCTAGTATGCATGCGCATACTGACGCTATGAACATAACCGCAAAAAGACGCACCGCTCAGCTGCAAGACGCGCGACGTTGAACGATCCGACCGTGTTGACCGTGAGCGTCTGCTGGAACGGGAAGAGCTGGTGCGCGCCTTTTTTGCTCAGCGTCTTGATCGCGTACGCAATGCCAGCGCAGTTCACCGCTGTGTTCACGGGCTCGCCGAACGCCGACTCGGCGAGGTCGAGCGCAGCGATCACATCGTCTTCGTTTGTCACCTGTGTGATTCGAAACGCAATGCAATGAACATCAGCACATGTTGTTTGGTGGCGTCGAGCGCATGAGGATCACTGCCTCACATACTGCAAATGCCATCAAAAGAACGTACGTCAGTGGGGCTAAAGTGGCAGTTCGTGCCGAGCTCGCGTGCGACGTTGACACCGTCGCTCGTTGGCAGGTCACACAGAATGACGCGCGCGCCGTTCTTGATGAAGCGTTGTGCCGTGGCTTTGCCAAGCCCCGAAGCGGCGCCCGTGATGATCGCAACACGCCCAGCGAGCGACATGATCTAGACAAGGGTGTGTGTGTATGTGTGCGTCGAGGTCGAGGTCGAGAAGTGCACGTGTGTGACGTGTGGCGGGCGATCTCGACGAGTTGACTTACTTGATCCGTCCAATGACGTCGATAGGAAGGATTCCAAAGTGCATCCTCACTACCGTAAATAAATTCATATATTGTGTAACTGTTATGTCAAATACAGCGCGCGCCAATTGGTTAGCCGCACTTCGATTTTTGTGGATTACTTTTGTTGTAGGTCACTTTTCAAAGTTCTAACAAGACCTTCTCAACCGCGCTAATTTTGTGATTCCCGCAGTGCATTTCATTTTTTGAAAGCAAACGTTTTGACTCCGAAATTAATTAAAACCCAAAAACCCACACCACACAAAATGCGCCATTTGGTTAGCCGCACCTCAGAAAACTGCCGA
>JAADXH010000347.1:0-25667 GCA_023337595.1 Globisporangium camurandrum
GACCCTTTGGACAACCAAATACAATCGTTTTTGTCGCGTCAAGCCTCAGTGTATCGTTTCGCTCGGCACCGCTTCGCGCTGCCTCGCATTTTCACTCACTCCGGCTTCGCCTCCGTTCGTGCTTCAACCCTAAACCCTAAATTCGATATGGATGAAATGAAACCAGCTCATCCGTTATGTATCTAAAGTTGTTCCTGTGGTGAAACCACGTAGGGATTTTAAACCTTGCATGCAAAACCGTTCTATAGTAATCTGCTCAAGCTTCCTAACGTTACTAGTCCGTCCCGAAAAAATATATCATACTGCTAAATATTGCAGCGAACAGATTTTAGGTCGTTGAATTGAACTTGGGCTCATTACAGCAATTGGGTAAATGAGTAAAGTGTGCTATTTTCCTGAGCTCGATTAATGGTATTGGGTTTTTATAACGCATTTTCCCGTACATTACTTTGATGGCTTGGTATTTATACCGTATGTAGGTCTATATTGGTCCAACATGTTAAGTACTAGCGTAAACATATAGAGAATGCCAACTGCAACGTTATCTACCACCTTTTTAAGTCGAAAGATAACCTTGTTTTGCTAACAACATTTTGTTTCTTTCGTATCAAATTCATGAGTGTAAGAGTATGATTTGGAGACCTCTTGGCAATTCTCTTTAACCGGACTATTTTGTTTTTTCTTCTAATCCTCGAACTGAATGTTTGACGTGTACGCTACCTTGTTTTTGCATATGCAATCCGTATGGGACGGAGGTGTATTCCTTTTAACGACCTCAACAATTGTACGCAATAAGTCCCACACTCCGTACTTTTACCACCAAACATAAAGAGCTATTCATTTCGTGTTGCAATTCCTCTTTTTACATATATGATCACGCATCGACCGTCTCGCGAAATTTCAGTTGTTAAATCACAGTCGCCAGTCATATATCGTCAAACATATTTGTCAACACGTTGCTGTCAACAATCACCTGCCACTCGCTCATCGCTATTTCTTGCTAATTTGTAGGTAATTGTGTATCACCAAATACACATCGCAAAACAAGATTCTCTTACATATATTGAGGCTAGTTTATCGACAATCCATTAGACAAGAACGAAACATTAAATTATATAATCAATCAATAGATACTGTAGCTTGGTCAGTAAAATACACTGCTATGTCAAACGTTTACCCCCCCCCATGTGTTTGTCGCCACACGTGTGTAGCCGTTTATTTTACATCAACATCGGATGGTCACTCATATATGTCTATGTGCTTCGATCATTGAATTTTGTTTGTCAAAAACTGCTAACACACCTTTGACTTCACAACATTATTAGTAAGTATAAATAGTATCATATTGTTACAATCCACGATATTTTAGTGATAACTGTCACAAAATAAGATATACGCTATACAATAATTCTTTACAGATATACCATGATTGTTATTTTATGTAAACAATTACAGCGATGCGTGTAATATACTTCTTCTTAACGTGCGATATATAAATCCTATTGCCAGGAATTCGAGCGTGATACACTCTACTTGTTACACATATATTTTACCATGCAAAACGTACACATAATATCGTAAGTACTGTTACTGACTGTATAGTGATAGCAAAATGTATCATTGTATTCTAACTTTACTTGCGTCCGCAACAGCAAATACGCATAAACGGCTTAGTATCGCTACATACCTACATATTTACATTTTGTTCTTTGAACGGCGGGTTTCATAATATCTCACGGGTGTTAATGTGAGGAGAGCAAAATCTGCTAACGCCAGTATATCGACCAGGTTTAACTTGCTAAACGTTTGACTGGCATCAACAGAAAGTTTCAGATATCGCCGATTGTATGGTGTGACTTACACGCGTTTGCCGTAATATACACTTCAAAGAATCGTGTTATGTACGCGTGAAAGTCAGATTTATTTGTATTTATAAAGTGAAAATGCTATTTTCTCTTAATAATGTTTCATCTCCAGCAGTAAGAATTTGAAGCGCATTTCTTGCAGTTCCAACAGGAGCACCGCAAATGGTGAAATCATGATCTCAGCATAAACGGAGTAGTATCCTTGGATTTTGTACAAAATAAAACTTGCCTACTTATATTCTCTGATACCAGCATTCTATGCTTCGGTAAATGTGTATGGATTTTGTGTTGTTACAACATCAAAATCGAATGTTGTCATATGCAAGCTTATATGTGCTGCATGGCATTAGCTGTATATATAAGGTGCAAAAGTAGTCGGCAACACGTACGTAAAGCCTCTACATCAGATAAGTGACGTTTATATGTTTGTGTAGTATACGACTTGGTCATGATTTGTTCATTAGCGTTGTATGTTGTGTTATATATAGTATGAAGTGCCTATTCCGTTAATCGTACTGCATTACGAAACTTGTAGTTACATGTGGCGAAAAACTTAAAACCTTTGAAGCATGGTTTGATGTAAGGCATAAACTTCCTTGAATATCCAAATTACAATATAGACCGACGAAATCAGATTCTGAGATGAACAATGGTCAATCGGGTCGATATGTGCACCTGCGCTCTGATGAAGAGAAGGGAAAACGTGATAAACATTTTCCAACGAGTTAACGTGGTACATAACTGTTTTTGTGTTACAAAGATAGTTAATGTATATTTGTATATTAATGGCGAGCATATCGCACTCCTGTTTCGCCATAATACGTTGGATATAATGCTAAAAGGTGAACAAAGCCGCGAATGTGTGTGCTCGTTTGTCAAAAGAATGCATGCTTGACATAACACTGTTACGTCGATCTGGACCATTTTGAAGCTGAGGATTGCTGAACTCAAACCAGCGACATTCATGGTATATAACACCAAAAACCCTATCAACGTTACCTTTTAAGCAAGCGAAATCTACTTGTATGCGTCTATAAAAGAAGGGGTACATATGCTGACACGCAATTCACAATTGTAGTAGTTACGGCTTGATATTACTATACCTAAAATCGCCTTTTTAAGGACGTAATACGTAATACCAGATGGTTTACAATCTGGTCGAACACATTACATAACACTATGAACATCATTCTAATGCATGTATCATTTACGACACGTATATTCTAGAGTACATACAAAATCGTGATTTGTGTAGTCCATTTAAAGCACGTACAATATTTTTGTCACATAATACTGATCTCAGAGAAAGTCTTGGTTATATGAGAATAGATCGTACCCTTGCGACATAGCATCTACATCTGTGATAAATGGTGTACATGCCAAGTATATGCTCACAGTACCCTGTATTATACCGTACGCCAGCTACGCGCAAACAAATACAACACAATTTTATTCCGCATTTCAACGGCGTGATGAAAACAAAGAAAACAATCGGTCGGATGATGAAATAGATGATTTACGCTGTGTATGCGATTTTGGTTAACGACGACACTCGGACATGATAGTTAACAATCTGAGTCGTAAATACGGCGCACGGCGCTAGCGTTACGAATTGCGAAATCATGTTTTGAGCATGCATACCAAGTAAACAGTATATATTTTTGTGACAAAAGACGCTGTCGATTTTGCCAACATAAAAACATGAAATATGCCGCCAATAACGAAGCACTGCCACTTAAATCCGCAAATTTAGTCAGTAATTTTGACTTGGACCTCGAGCACTTGCAATATGTTTTAGCGTTGGTGAAGTCGGCAATTGTCATTGCACTTGAGTATGCCCATCGATATTGCCCACAAAGGTAGCACACCTCTGTTGCTATTGCAGCAAATGAACTTACAAACGTCACAATCAGCATACGATAGAACTGATCTGTACCATCTCAATCGCGGTCTTAACACAATTTGATAATATCTCCACGTTTAAAGACTGATGAACTACGCGAGCACAGAAGTCGAGGATAATTTTTAGTACACATTGATGCGGGGATGGGCAAAAAAACGCACTCGAAAAAATAGCCGGTGATATTATGGAGGCCTCTACTTCAGTTCTCTGCCTTACTATTTATCAGATACCAGATATTCAGATTATTGCCGTTAATTTATATGCCATGAAACGGCCACTAAAACGTTACTGCGAGCACCTTTCTCGTCATTGACGGCACTACATATAAAAACTATATTATAGATGAAGGTATTGATGGCAAGAAATACAAGCTGGTAGAGCATATGTATATATGTATAAACTAGATATAACGTTTGATCGATAGATAAATCAAATGTAAGCCGGTACATAAGTTGACAATGGTTGTCGCTCAACTCGCGTTTAGCCTCATTTTGGTATTGTAAACAAGGATTGATAGATAAAGTAAATAAACCGACCTCGAAAAATTTAGTCGTGGTGCCGCTGCATATGATGATGCGAACAAGAATGTAAACTACAGCGTAGTTAGCATTGATATATATATTCTCCAGCGCGTACACCGCAACTATGCCACGGTACAAATAATCGTATTGCGTTTAATATCCAACTCACATTTAGAGGTAGCATACATCAAGACAAATGTCAACGCTTGTGAAGAGAACCCCTCAGTGTTATCTTTCATATCAAAAGTCTTCATGAAAGTGCACCTTAAACGCAATACAATTCAATCGTATATTACCTTTTTGCACTAGCAGCCCAGCACATCAAATTGCTCTTAACGGCAGCCCGATGCGTCATTCGCGAAGCCACTAACTGCCAACGAGGTCATACACGCAGCTGCTCTCTCGCTCTTTCGAGTGGTAGCCAGCACTAAATAGGTGGTCCAGTAGTTTAGGCTATAGCTCGTTGAATGTGGATGTTGCTTCTGACGCGCAATTGGTTTGACTCAGAAATGAATTAGGATCGACTGTAAGTGTAGGGTGGCCAAAACAAAAACAAAACTAGTGATTGAAGTTGATCCTCATTTCCATATCAATATTTACCTCAAAGAGTTGTGATGTAGTACACATTAGTGGGCTACATGAAACAAGCGCCCAAATTCCGTGGGTAATAGTGGATGACAGTAACTGTGTAATGTGTGATTTAACATGACTTTAACTTCCTCATATAGATGTATGTATGCTTTACCAAATTTACTTCTACTACATATTTTGGATTGATTCTTATGTTTGTTGCTAAACATTTAGTGCTTCAAACAGCATCAAATACATAATGATAAAATCGTTACGCTAAGATATTAACAGCTAATATTTAAATACACCGTTTTAACGTGCAATTTAGTATTCAAGGAACATTTCTGTCCGCTATACTGTAAGTGCCATTCTATATTCAAATATGATTAGTTGATAGCTGAAGTAGTAAGCATGTGTATTATGAGCCATTAACTGTCGTCTTGCTTGTAGTAACTATATGATCTCTTTTTAGTCATACTGTATAAAGTACCTCGCAAGCTGCAAACCGCGACAAATGTATATGCATGTGCAATAACACAAACACTGTTTTAGAATGCCTAGATCAGTATTTGCAAACGATAAAGTAGAGGTTTGTTCTCATCACCACAAATATCATGAAATTTATAGGTGAGGTGTTGTATACGCGTGTACAGCCATACTCGAGCACTTACTGAGCACATATCCATACGATGATTTGATGATTTCAGTGTATGCTGTATTTTTTTCTCATTTTTTTTTTATGACGGACAGGGTTCCGTCGTAATGGTTTGTCACCTTCATGCGATTTAGCAAAATTTTGTCGCTGTACACGTACAATGATTACCGCGACCAATTGAGCCTAATGACGGTAACCCGGGTATGCGCGGATTGGTATCGCCTCACCAGTGTAACTCCAATCACTTACATGTAGGGGTAAACTGATTGTTTCGTCCAATAGTCCAGGTCGCAAAGTTTCAGAGCAAACATTAATCCATGCTTTTAATCGAAAATCTGGTGTTTGTTAGTAAAAGCGAAAACATCGAGAGCTTATACGGCACATCTCTTGGTTGGATCCATATTCTTCCGCCCAGCTTGAGTGGGAATGCTACCCGTTACAGCTCGCTGTCTTATCGTCGTCAATATATAGCCGAAATCCAACGAATAGGAAGCAATTATGTACGGATTAATAGAAAAGTATTTCATTGGTTGCAACTGGACGTCGTGACGGTGGGTTCAATTGTTGTATCGGTACCTCAAGCCGCCCATTTTCTGTGTCTTGTAATGACTCACTACATAAATGGATTGACAAACTTGAACTTTTCGGATGCGTGTCAAGCGTGTTCGTTTGACACGCATCCGAACCCCAAAAACTCATTTGCTTCAATAGACATCAGACACGACTCCGCATCACTCGACCTTGCCCTCCTCCTCTATCCGCACGCATGGCAACCTCGATCAGCAGCACCGACTTTCGCGACGACGACTGGCCGCTATGTCGAGGCGGTGCAGAAGAGGCGCTCCTTGCGGCGCAGTGCAGTACGATCCTGCACGACCTCGAGCTCCCGCTGCTGCGGCTTCTCGAGCTCAACGCTTCCCTTGGCTCACAGTTGTCGCTGCTTGACACTGTACATGAATTGTCGCTCAAGTTCTATGACTATGACCGAAACCGCACGTGGGAAGTTGCCGACATGCCGATGATCCTGCGCGCGTTCACCATGCTCATGCGCCATTCGCAGCGCCTCATGGCATTCCCGGAGCTCAAGACTGCCTTTTGGCTCCGCGTGCTCCAGTCCAAGATGGTACATCGTGACACACGCTATGTGCACGAGAGCTCGTTCCGGCATCCTCTCTTCCCAGTCTTTACGATTGACTTTGGAGGCCGACACTACCGCCGGTTGAATGACATTGTTCCAGGCGGCGGCAGCCACGGTGCATTCGCGTTCTCAGGCGAGGTTGCAGACGCATTGTTTGTGTTCATGACAAGCCAGCCTCTACTGCCGAGGGTTGCTGTACCCACCAATGCATACGAACAGCAAGTACGCACTGCATCGACGGCTCCGCGTCTTTCTGTGGCGTTCAAATTCGACGAGTGCGACCTGGGGGCGGCGTCGCTTGGCGCCATTGAGCGCTTCCTCGACCGCACGTTTGCGAGTGCCGACCGCCAGTTCAACATTTGCATGCTCAGCTTCTGTAGGCACACCATGAACCCAGACGACCTCACTGCACTGGCGCGCATTGTCTACAAAAGCACCCGCGTGTTTGGTGTGGAGGAGCTCATGCTGAACTCAATCATGACGGATTATTCCGGTGGGAAGCGTCCAGGTTGGAAGCGTCCTGAAGCGACCCCGCGCGAGTATTTGGACATTGTTCGTGCCGTGTACGACATCGATACGCTTCCAGCACTGGCGAGTCGAAAGGCGCTGCTGTCGGCTGCGACGCACGCAAGTCCAAACAAGTTGACGCCCTCGCGATTGCGCGAGGTATGCATGAGAGACAACGACGGACACCTCGAGCTTTTCGCGACGCGCTTCTCAGCGCTGCGCTATGGCTGCGCGCTCACGGTCGATGCGAGCATGTATGTCACGCATCACCGCCATGTACACGAGCTTCCTCTCGACTACTGGCGCTGGCTCGCATTCGGGCTCTTCTACCCGCGTCCAAAGCGCTTTGCAAAGCGTCACAAACTTTGCGACATTGGAGGTATGCATCACAGCCCACTGTCCGCTGAGACGATCGTCAAGACGATGCGAAACCCAGCAGCGGAACTCGTGTACGACGGCAAGAACGAGAGCGGAGGCGACGATGTGGCTGCGACGACCGAGTTGATCGTGTGCACGGTGAAAGCTGGTGCGCGCATCGAGGTGTTCAAGACCGGCTCAGTCGCAAACCCGGGTTGGACAGACGAGGTCGCAGAGCAGTGCGAACTCGAAGCAATTTGTGAAAAGTCGGACGGATCCGTGTGTGTCGTCGTGCCGGGCGTTGGACTCGGCTGGGTGAGCGCCGAGTTCATCGAGCGCATCGAGCGCGAGCCGCTGAGCAGCAACCGGTGCGAACAGGACGGACAGTACGATTGCAGAGTCGGCTGGGGCTACTACAAGATGGGCGATAAGACGGATTACACCGAGAAACAGTTTCGGAGCATCACGAACACGCTGATCGAGACGATTGGTCGACAGTTCTGCTCGATCAACTTTTCGGCATTCGAGATCGGCTTCCTTCAGCACTGTGTCGGCCTCAAAATGCTAAACTTGGCGCAATCGAGCATCACCCCGCGCGACGCCTACGTAATCCTGGACGCTTTGAGTGGAGAGCTGGGCGATCGCCTGCTGTATCTCAATTTGAACTACAGCAAGAAGCTCGGTAACCCGTTCATCGCGCGGCTGTTGTCGATCCTGAGCAACGTCGACAACCTGCCGGCACTGCGACAGGTGCGGCTTGCTATCACCAAGTTTACCGACGAGCACATCGACACGCTGTACGACGTGCTTGCGCTGAACCGCCGACTCGAGGTCTTTGAGATCTACAATCATTCGTATAATTCGGCGAAATCGGACAGTCACACGAGCTTGGTAGCCGCCTACCAGGGCCAGTTGCTGCAGTCCGCGCTGTCACCCGAGACAAAGGTCGCGTTTCTCAGCGTCGTCACAAACAGCTCGAGCAAGCACCGTGCAAGGTCGTCACTCGACTCGTGGCTGCTCACAATGATTTTCGCTTTTGCTGCTGATTGCGAAGTGCGCCGCGCGATCGTGTGGGACGAAGATATTCGGTGTGCATCGGATTGAGTGCGTCGGCTCGGCGCAACCAGCTTTTGTGCACTGTGCGCACGCGAGAGGCGCTCCGACAGCGACCCAGAGAGCTCGACTTGCTAGTGCTAGTCGTCGTCGTCAACTGAAGCATATCACAATGTACTCACATTGTCAACTTGTTTTGTTTGTTATTATACTGCTACGCTGCTTTCGCGTGCGCTCTGACTGTGTTCTGACTATCATGCATAGTCGCGTACTTCTTCCACTAATGCTACTCGCTAACACGACGCACTTGCTCGACGTCCGCCAGCGCCTCGATCGCGGTGACAATCGACTCGTACATCAACACACAACTGCTCTCACTAGTGTCTTCGTCCACAGCAGCACCAGCCGATCCCGAAGTCGACGACAGTGATGACAACGTGTCGAGCACAAACTCCAGGATCTGCACGCCATCTTGGAGCTGCAGTCCGCACTTCTTGATCTCGACGCGGTCGCTGCCGACGTGTGCGATCACGTCGCAGATCTCTTTCAGTAAGTTGTGGTTCGGGACGCGCCGCTCGCCACTGTCACTGTCACTCAGCTCGGCGCGCGCTTCGACGTGAAACGCAAACGCAGTTGGTGACCCATTGCTGCTGCTGCTCTGCGACGCAGCTGCCATGAGGTCGAAGCTCGGCAGCGACGTGTCACCAAACGTACTTCGTGGCGTGTGCATCGGCGACCGCAAACCAGACATCGACTGTTGCGCCAGACTCAGCTCGTACAGCTCCTGGCCCCACTTGACGACTTCGTCGGCCGACGGACGCGCTGCTGGGTCGTGGCTGAGCAGCTTCGCAATCATCGCCATGAGCTCGGGCGACTGCTTGTTCCAGCGAAACTCGGGTGGGAACGTGTTGTCGCGCGCATTGCGCAGCGCAATGTACCGCTCCATTGTCGTCGTGAAGCGCTCGTGACAGAGCTCAAACAGGATCATCCCGAGCGAGTACACGTCGGTCTTCGCATTGTACTTCTTGCCTGCGACTTGTTCGGGGCTCGCGTACAAGTACGTGCCGACGCCGGCTGTCACTTCGTTCTCCGAGATGTTCGACATCGAGACCGACCACACGGACGACGAGTAGATCTGATGGCCGTTCGCAACGTTCGTTGCGGTCGTCGTTGTCGTCACTGCTGCTGTTACTTGCGACTGCTGAGACTGCGGCGGCTGGTCGTCGATTGTCGACGATGTGGGGCCGTTCAGGTTCACGTTCGCAGCGTACCGCGAGAGCCCAAAGTCGCCGAGCTTGATTGAGTCGCCGTCCGTGTCGGCGACAAAGATGTTTGCGGGCTTCAAGTCCCGATGGATCAGTCCGCACGAGTGCACGTGTGCGAGCGCACTCGCAATCTGCACAAAGATCTTGAGCAGCTTCGACAGCTTCATCGACCGATTTGGCAATGCGAGGTAGTCGCCCAAGTTCCGCCCAGCGCAGTACTGCATCTGGATAAACAGCCAGTGGTCGCATTTGTCAAGTGCAAAGTCGTCCTCCGTTGCAGCCGACGCTTTCGCAAATCCATCTCGATTCGGTGCAACGACCTCTCGACGGCGATGCCGACGCTGCGACACGTTGCTCTGCACGAGATCCTCTTCGTGCCACACGAGCCCATCGTCTGCATCAGCAGACGAGTCGCGCTCCCACTCAAAGCCGTTGTCGTCATCGTCGTCGTCGTCATCAAGACCGCGACTGCGGCTGTAAAACGCCATTTGGCTGCGCTGGTTCTCGGAAAACTCGAGCTCGGTGATCGGCGCAAGCAAGTTGCTCATCGAGTAGTTGCGGTCCGGCACACCGCCACCGCCTGCTGTCATGGAGCTCGCGTCCATGCTGCCGACGGACGATGGGGCGCCAAACAGACCGGTCACTGAGTCCTCGACCTTTTCGAGCCACGCTTGGTAGTACCGCACAATGTTCGGGTGGTCGAGCAGTGCGAGGATCTTGACTTCGCGCAAAAACTTCTGCAGCGTCTTCGACGTCTGGTTCTTCAGATGCAACCCCACTCGCTTGATCGCGTACTTGCGGCCGTCGAGGCGATTTTCCGCAAGGATTACTTGCCCAAATCCGCCCTTTCCGATCGCCGAAATTTCTTCAAATTCGTTCGCAAAGCGACTTTGGCACACAAACGGGAACAGCACTTCGGCTTCGTTCGTGTGGTGCGACGAGTCGGACGACGACGCGTCCGAGCCCTTGCGCAGCTGCTGCTGCAACGATGCGTCTACGCTCGCACTGCTCGACGACACACTGCTCAGCGCGCTACTCGACTGCACGCTCGCATCCAGCGCAGCGCTCGTCGTCTCACTGCCACTGCTGTTGATATTCAACGCACCGTTGCTGCTCGTGTCGGAGCTCCACGTCGACGACTCTGACCTCTCCGACGACTCAATCGACTGCTTGCGCGTGGCTAATTCTCGCTCGTCCGCTACACTCGCGTCGATTCCTTGTCCACTCGTGTCGTTTCCGTCACTCATTCGACTGTCGACCTCAACGATCGAAACGCTCACGCGCTCTTCGATAACGACGACGTCGTCGTCCGATACGTTCAAAGCAGCAGCGTCAGTAGCGTCCAAACTCGATGGCAGCGCGAGCACGCGCGTGTTGGTCGACGCTTGTACCGCAGACGCTCCACGCGACCGCACGACAAGCGCCGACGTCGTAGGCGATGGTTCAGCTGCACTCCCGGCGTCAGCGCTGCTCGCGTCGTACTCGAGTTCGAGCAGCGTGGTCTTATCAATTGCGTACGTCGAGCCTGTCATCGCCGACACGGCTTTCATCGCTGCCATGCGCGCAAACTTTTCCATCAGTTCGGCTTCGGTCGCTGGATCAATGTCCACGTCAATGCCGGACGCGCGGCGACTGCCCATGTTTTCCCCACTGCCGCTATCACCGTTCTCGAGCAGCGGAAGCGCGTGCGCGCCGTCTTCGAGCGCTGCTGCTGCGGTCATGAGCAGCTGCCGACCAATGACACTCGAGATCGTGATCGTCTCGTGACCTGGACGCTCGATCGTGAGCTGATGGACGTGCGGCATGAAGAACTGCTGGTTGTTTCCGCTGTCGAGGCTCTTGAGCGCGTTGTGTGCGATCGACGCAGACAGCCCTTTCACGTAGCAGCCCCATGCGAGGAGCAGACCTGCGACGACAGAGCCTGCGAGCATCGCGCCAACGTGGTAGTACGTGATGAACACGCCGCGCTTGCCGTCGTTCTCGATCGGCTCCCAGAACACGCGCCGCTTGTGCGCACGTGAGAACCCAGAGTCGTCAAACAGATCGTCCATGTGGTTGTCGTCGAATGACGTCGTTGCAGTTGACGCCTCGTCACTGTGCATCAAGTTGCTGCTGTCGCCCTCGGCGTTGCTGGCATCGCTCGTCTCCAAGTAGTAGTTTTCCCCCAGTAGACGCAGTCGATGTTGCGACCCAATCGCTCCCCACTTGCGTGACACGACGCGCGCAAGCTGCTTCGAGCGCGCGTTCGCGTCGTCCAGACGCCGTCGACTCGGTTCGTTTGCTGGTAGCTGTCGACGGCGCGCAGATGCCCTCGCAGCAGCAGCAGCCGAAGCGATTGTTGCTTGCGTGGTCACTTCTGCAGGCTTCACAGCGGAATCGTCGTGCTTGCCTGCTGCGCGCGACGACGGACCGTCGACAGTCCACTGGTAGAACGTCGTGCCGCGCGTCGCCGATACGCCGTAGACAGCGAGCACGTCAAAGTGCGGGATCTCGACCTCCCACAGCTGCTTGTTCGTCCACGGATCATACGCTGCAATCGTCGAGCCGTCGTCGTCGTTCGCTGCATTCGGGTCCTTCGGAAGCACCAAAATGTCGGGTGGAACGTACGCTGCGTTGGATGCGCCATCGATGCCATTGCTGCGATCCGTGTCAAGCGCAACGTCGACAACGTTCGAGCACTGCGGCTGGGCGGCAAACTGGAGAAAGTACTCAGCGACCTTGAAGCAGCGCGTCGAACTTGCGTTCCGTGCGTCGACCGCGCGTGTCGTAAACTCTGTGCGGCCAAACAGCACAGCAGTCGAGAGCGCGACGGGCGCTGTGGACGCCGCAAACGGCGCTGTGCGCGGGTAGAACGACTCAATGAGGCCGTTCACTGCGTCGAGAGCAAATATCTCGGTCTTCTTCTCGCCAAACAGGACGATGTCCGATAGACTCTCGCCGTCTGGTCCCGTGTCGACGAGCCGAACGGGGCCGTTCGCACTGATGACGTCGAGCATCGTCAGCTCGAGCTCCTTAATCCGCGTCTTCGTCAGGTGGTACAGCCGCCCGTCGTACGACGGCACGAGCTCTGCGAGCACAGCAGTGCTTGCAGCTGCGCTCGCGTGACGCCGTTCGATGACCGCGTTGTGCTCGTCGCCAACGTCGTCGAGCGTCTCATTGTCGCTGTCTGTTGGCGCAGCTGCTGTTGCTGCAGTTGTTGTCGTCACGCTCGCACGTCGGCGCTCTGTTGTAGCGTCATTTTCGTCACAATCGTGCGTGTGCAGTGTCGGCGTCGACTGCGGTTGCTGCTGGTCGGATGACGATGATGCTGGCGTCCAGCAGTTCGCGGTGTCTACCATCGGACCACCCGAATCAAACGTCCACAGCGTATCGCCAGTCCACGCGTTGATCGCATACACTCTGCCATCGAGACCCCCTGCAACGATCACGTCCTGGAACCTGTGCGCTGCTGCCGTGCGTGAGATCGCGCTGGTGCTGAACTGCACGGGACTCGACTGCGTGGTCTGCACGACGCCGATCGCATCGACGCCGCTTGGTTGGCCCACAAGTGCGATAGCACCCGCGGCTGCGACTGTGAGGCATTTTACGGCGCACATCCTCCACGCTGGCGGTCGCTTCGAGGATACACGACGATCATGCTGCTCCATTGCCAAAGTGGATCACAATGCACGAGTGTTTGCAACGACACTCACGTCTTCGAGCGTCCAGAAAGACAGCGGGAGAGTGCCAACGATCTGGGTTGTGCGCAACGGCAGTAATGACGACAAGGATAGTAGCGATGCAAGGCGGCGTGAGGCAATGACACGCCGACAGACAGTCGCTGGCACAGCGGGACGCGCGCGATGGTTTTGCCACGGCAACGAAACACACAGACACACGCACAGGCGCGGATACGAGAGCGGGCGTGTGTGCGATCTGTCGGTCTCTGCTGTGTAACTGCGGTCGTGTGCACTCGGTCTCACGTGTAGCAAGTGCGCGGATAGAGCGAGTGCTGCTTGGTAAGTCAATTGCGGGCTGCCGCGTATTTTGTTTGTTCTCTGTCTCGATCGCAGGTTCAAATAAAGTTGGACAATCCAGTTCTAGAAACTAAAATTATTACACAAATACATGCAGTCAAAAATATCATTATTTTGCCTGCAAGTAACATGCCGCCAACAAGACAAGCATCGACAATCTTATTTGCTGGAGTGCCACGATATGTTCGACTGTTGGTATCCACCTTGTGATCGCATGTCATGTGTATGCATGTGCTGCAAACTCGACTATCGCTCTCGAGAAACTGACTGGCCATGGCTGCAAACGTTCCACCATTGCTGCATACGTGTCACGGGTGCGCTACATGCCCGCGAGCTCCCCAAAGTAGATGCTCTTGTCGCTTCCGCACGAGCCCACGATCGGCTCTATCGGGTGAAACGCGACTTCGTTCACGCTGCCCTTGTGTCCTGGGAGGTGATACCGCAACTCCCCGGTCTCGGCGTCCCAGATGTACACGTACCGGTCGGCAGAGCCACAGCCAACGAACCGCATGTCGGCCGACCAGCTGCAGCGTATTAACGTGCGCTCAAAGCCGTGCTTGGCGCCAACAAACGTCTGCTGCAGCCGCAACCCTGGCGCGAACGGACGCACGTCCCACTTGCGCACCGTTGCGTCCATGCCGTTCGAGAGCAGAAAGTTACCGTCCGGACTCAAACTTACGCTCGTTACGATCTCGTTGTGGCCCTGGAGCACGGCGCTGATAGCGTCTTTGCGCAAGTCCCACATCTAACAGCACGCGGCGCACAATACAGCATATGACAGCACGTCAGTGGGACAATAGCTCCAAGCGTCACGCCGACAAACAGACACACACAAACACACCTTGATGTCGCCGTCGAGTCCGCCAGTGATGAGCTGACTGTTGTCGCCCGAGAAGCACACTGCAGTGACCTGGTAGTCGTTCTCCAGCGTCTTGACTGCGCGTTTCGCGCGCACGTCCCACAGCTTCGCGGTCGAGTCGTCGCTGCCACTCACAACGAGCGTCGGGCCTTTCGTGACTGGGCAGCAACTGTTCACGATCCCCGTGTGGCCTGCAAACTTCTTCACGCGCGCTCCAGTCTGTGCAACACACACGCGCGTTGATGAGTTGTGCGTACGTTTATCAAACGTCAGGAATGCGCATCAGTTGCGACTACCACTGATCGAAGCGCCTACACGCCTACAAACACAACAAACGCACCTGCGCGTCCCACACACCGACAGTCTTGTCAGCAGACGCAGAAACGACCTGTGTGCTGTCGTACGTCCACTGGACTTCGAGCACTGCGTTCTTGTGGCCATTGAGTACGTTGTAGTTGCGACACTCGCCATAGACGTCCCATAGCACTGGTAGCACAAACAAGGAGCCACACATGAGCAAATGTGCATCCCCATCACGACAGCTGTATCGTGCTTTATCAAATAGGTAGACGACTCACAGCCACCACACACCCATAACAGCCCACAGACGTACAGATTGATCGGTCAAACGACGACGAAGCAGCGTGCTGCCCCGACGGATCAAACTTGAGCGAGTACACCGCCGCACTGTGGCCAGTCAGCAGCATCGTCGGTGCCGCAAGATCGGACGTGCGGTCGCCCAGTTTCTTCACCGTCACGACCTGCTGGTCGACTGGGACAATGTCCTGCACGCGCGAGCGCTTGGCGAGCTGCGTGTCGCTTGCGGTTTGGATCGAGGTGCTGTCCGCGTCGTCATCGCTCAGTCGGCGCTTGCCTGCAGCGACCATGTCGTCTTGATGCTGTTGCTCTTCGCTTTTTGCTCGTTTAGTATCGGAGCTCCACTTGCTCAAAAGTTGATAAATTAACAACATATGATGAATATATACTAAATATTCAGCTTTCTGTAAATTGGCAAAACACAAATCATGGACATACATGTACGTGGTGATCATTATGTCTACAACAGCGACATCGACGACAGCGCCAGCCAAGGTATGTATTTACATCAACGACACACTCACTAGTGCGTCGCACCGCATCTGCTGGTATGTCGGCACCTCGGACACACACGTAGCGCACGCAGCGCGACTACAATTACAGCTGCCGATCGACGCTTCGTTTCTGCTGCGTGACCACGACGGCGACCTCGTGCCAATTTCGTCCGTGCTGCCGCCAAATCATCACTTCGCGCTCGTACGAAGCGAGCACGTTGCTACAGCGACTACGCACGCACAGAAAGCTGCTGTATCTAATGACAATGCAAACGCATCGCGCGAAAGCGTCGACACGCCAGTAAACGCGATACCACCCCAAGAGGCAGCAGCACTAGCACTATCACAATCGTCTAGACCAGCGACAAAACCTGCACTTATATTGAGAGCGGCACCGATCACAACCCACTTGCGCGTGCGTGCTGGTACAGTCGCGCGTATTGTCACGCTGTTCCTCACGGTGTTCACTGACCCAATTGAGATCGACGACAACATCCACTTCATCCCGAGTACTGGCAAGTTTGCTCTCTATGCACTCTACACTGCGCTCGTGCACGACCGTACGCTGCACCCGAAAGCGCAGCACGCGTTCTACAAAATGACGTCGTTGCAAGGCAAAGTCGATCGCCAGCGCGTCGTTCGGTACTACAGTGATGCGTCCACTGCGCTCCACGACAGCGATGTGCTGCTTGTACAGTACAAACCGCAAGGCAAAGGGCCGCTCTTGCGCAAGTACGTTGCAATACATGAGGGAGACAACAATGCACCGCTCGTTGGACGCATTCGCAGCATTGCGCCACTACTGCAACTGTCGCCAGAGCATGTGCTTGCGACGTTCACTGCGTTCGTGCGCGGATTCCAGCCCGTTTCGAAGGCGACGTTTCAGCTGCATCGCCGACGAGCTGAAGCACTGCGCACTGTAGAAGAGGATGATGGCGTGTAGGTAGCGCAGGGATGTCGTTACTGGCGCACGTAGTAGACAGTTTTGTTGACGCTACTGAGTGATGGAGCAGAAGCAGCGGTAACGCGTGGCGCCGATTAGAAACACGACTAGCGACAATCGATCGACTTGCATTTCGGACGCCAACGCTGGAGTTTATGACACACTGTTTGCTTCTTCAATTGTTTGATTTGCCTATTTACTTATCAACTTCCTATCCTACTTCAATGGCAACACCTACGCATAATTGCTACTGTTGTTGCACGTTCAAGCTTCGCTAAATCAAAAGTGCTCAACTTGGAACGACCAGACGCCACCAATCGGTTCATAGCTCAAGAACGTGGCGCGCAGCGCTGCTGTGCGCTGTCGCAGCCGCTCGACAAACGCAACTGTCGCGGCTTCGTCGTCGTCAGCGTCACTACTCTCTGTAGCAGTGACTCGACGGTTCCCGTCCGACGCAATGATGCCGCGCAGACGCAGGATCGCGCGTTTGTTCAAACCGAATCCGACTGCCGGTTTGTCCACGCACGATTCGTCTGGGTACACAACGACTTCGTTGTCGGAGAAGAGCAGAATGTCGTCCAGGTTGAGGTGGCGCACGTCGGTCAGACCCGGCCACTCGATCTCGCCAAACTCCTCCGACCGTACGGCGAAGCCATTGACTTGCGCCAAGTCGGCGCTCGACATGCGCTGCAGGAGCGCATACTCGGGTATAGTCGACATGTGCGACATCGTAAGGATCGGACACGCAGAATTCGTTGCTGGCTCGTGCGTTACCTCCAACTTTGCCTCGACTGGTTGCGGATCCACTGGCGCAGGGTCGCTCTCGAGTGCAGCCAGCACATCGTCATCACATACGACCGACTCGCTGTTCAAAGGAGTCTCACTTGGTGCGTTTGTTTCATCCAACGCTACGTTCAAACTGCCAGCTGCTTTCTCGTCTGCGCTATCAAGTGACGCAAGCGCAGCCTTGCTGACTGCATCACGTGCAGATGATGCACTGGCAGCTTGAAGAAGCGACGACTGGAAACGAAATGCACGCGATGTCGCTGTCGCAAACTTTGCGACGTGAGATACGCGCTGGGGCGTGAATGCGCGCCGTGTGCTCAGTCGTCGAGGTGGCAGCGCAGGACGCCAAACACTGCGCTGCCCACCCACTATCTGCTGCTGCCGCACTGGCGTAATTGTCGCACAGAAGAGCGGCTGCGTGGGCAGTCCGACGGTCGTGCGCATATGCTTGCGCATCGGCTTTGGCTTAGCGTCGAGGAAGTTGGCCGCCTTGCTGCACGTTTGCTGGAAGCTCAGTGCAGCTTTCACAGCGCTTTCCATGCGGCCAAACCCGAACGCGTCCTTGCCGTACGGACTTGCGTCTGGCAAAGCGATCAAGTGGTGCGGCGAAGATGGCAGTGGCGAAGGCGACGCACACAACGAAGAGGCAGCTTTCGGCAACGTCACGTCAAAGCCAGGGACGGACGTCGTATGCTGCAGTAGCGATGCACGCGTGCTTGCGTCAATGTCGTATGATACAGTGCATCCAGCGCTCGGCTGATGCGTGAACGACAATGGCGAAGTCGTCGCTGCGTTGAGTGGCAGACAATTGCTAAAACGGTTTGCTCGCGGTGCTGGGAGGCTAGTACTGTTGCTCGCAAGTGCACTCGACAAAGGCACTTGAGGCGCTGAGTTCGAACGTGGCGATGGCGTCCAGGATGGCGTGACCGTAAAGCGAAACCCAGCACTAGCGCTGACAGCACCTTCGCTACTGCTAGTGACTGCAGTGCCATTATTTGGAAGTGGTGGACGAGATTGCCACGCACCCGTCGTGAATGAGATCGTAGGCTCAACGACTTGGGTATTGCGAAACACATTTAACGAGGACGTCGCATGCTCTGTGCGCAACGCCTGCGTCTGTGGCACATGGGTGAACCAGGGCGACGAGAGCGTGCTGCTCGGTTGCGATACATTGCTGCTGCTATCGCGACGCACAGGACCGAATGGATTTGCCTCTGACACGTGTGATAGTGACGCCGCAACCAGTGGCAGACGAGCATTGCTCCTACTATCAACGCCTGCTACAGTGCGATTGGCACCAAACGTTCCAAACGACATCAGTGGCGGCGTCACAGCAACACCACTAGTTGTACCAAAAGGGTTCCGTGCAGTGCCAACACGCGGGACGACACCGAACACGTTCGGTCGGACAGATGTCGGTGGTGTTACTGGCGCAGCACGGAGTGGAAACCAGCCAGTGGTTGCTGACACAGTCGCATCAATAGCATTCACATCAGCAAACGATCCATTACTGCTCGTGTTGCATACAGATCTACCCACGCCAAAGCTGGTAGACACAGCTGTATGAGCAGACACGCTGTGGCCACCTACAGATGGGCTGTTCCAACGAAAGCCAGAATGAACGCCACCACTTGCAGCAGCAACAGCAGTCGTCGTCGTCGTCGCGCTCTGAACACTAAATGGATTCGCGCTGAACGAGCGTGCGACTGCGTGGTTGGCTGCACCGAACGGGTTTGTTGCCGCTGTCGTCGCGGCAGTGCGCACAGCCGGAAACCCAGTTGGCGTAACCACACCCCACGCACCAAACGGACTGCTCGACGACGAACACGTCGGCAACTGTGCGGCGCCAAACACTGGGGGACGACGCACAGCAGAGGTGGTCGCATGGTCCGAGAGTCCAGTCGCGTGCATCGCAAAGCTCATCGTGAGCGATTAGATGGTGCGGTTGCAGGAGGTGGCGCTGGTGCTGGAAGTGCTGGTGCTGGATATGGTGGTGGTACTTGTGGTCGTGATGGCGAATTTTGGAATGAGGCGATTGCAGGATTGAGCTGAATAGTTTAATGTCAAGCAAATTTTGACTGGATATTCTTGTGTTCAGTTACAAATGTATCCATACAAAGCCGGTTTTGTACCCACAAGTTATATATAGTTGTCCTGAATAATATTAGTAAAGCAATGATGTTGACACGCTTCAAATAATGCATGGTCGTTTGTGTTTGCATGGTTGTCTATACGGTCTCTATGCTGATGCTGTCGACAGCTGCGGCACACCTTGGCTTCGCATGTGGCAATGACGAATCTCTAACTCAACAGTGACAAAGTACAATGGTTTGCCATGTACAGTGTACATCCATTCAAAGCCGGTTACAATAGCAGCAAATATTGTTTATGATAAATTATTAATACCAAACACTGCTCCTGCAGAATCCGCTATCCAAAGTCGCATGTTGCACGATTACGATGGTGCGGCTAAAGGTTCAAAGCACTTCTTGCGCTGGCGATCTGCTGCGTACGTTCAGCTTCGCGCGAGGCAGCGTCTGACTCGATCAACCACTCAGGAAGTGGGTCGAACGCGGTAGGGATACGTCAGCACTCCCACTTGGACTCGACGATCGGGTCGAGCTGTCGTTTGCACATGAGTCGCAAAAACTCGCGGTTCTTCACTTGGCGGCGCACAAATTCGTCAAATGCGTTGTACCAGATTGTCGCTTCGTCTTCGGTCGCTGCCGACAGATAGAGCTTGCGGCCAGAGCTCAAGTGCACGCACATGCCGTGCTTGACACCGCCCCAGTAGAGCACGTTCGTGATCTCGTCGCGGTTCAGGATCTTTGTGCGCTCGCGGTGGTCTTTCTTGTACGTCAGCATGCCGTCGCGGAACGTAAAGAACCGCCGCTTCCAGCTCTTCACGCGTTGTCCGCGCTTCACTAGGTACCCATCGAGCTCGTACATCGCTGGGATGTGTGTGCGTGCAGCAGAGTGCGTGAGCGTGTGTGAGAGTGCGCAGCAAAGTGCGTGAGCGTGTGCAGCAGATCACGTCGGTGGTAGAACGGTCTCAGATCTGGTGGTTCACGAGCGCGCGTGCAGCAACGCACGTCGGCGCGCACGTCGTTGCCGGAAATGCTCAAGTTTGGTAAATGGATTCCCGCATTCACTGCAAATCTACCACAATTTATGCAGTAATTTATGTGTTATAGAATGTTGTGATGCATCCTTTCACATCACTTGGTTGTGACATCAAAGTGCCTATGCTGGGAAGGCAACATTGTCGCTTCTCGAGTATCACGCGTATAACTGAGCGATCTTGTAGCAGTTGCGGTTGTTTGCCGTAACGCTCTATATGCTCACTGTGCTCACTATGCCTGCGTCGCGTGTCGCTGCAGATCGTCTCGCAGCACTTGGCACTGTGCAAAAAGCTCGTCGCGCTCCTTACGCGTGAGCGCCAACGCTGCTTCGAGCGCCGCGACCTCGTGCTGCGTCTGCGCAGCTGCTGATGATGTGTCCCCACTGTCACCTTGATCTTGCTCTTGCGCTCGCTCCTGCTCTTCGACGAGCATCTCCTGCAAGTACTCGAGCGATTCTTTCTGCTCCTGGTATTGCCGCAGCACCTGCGTGTAGAGCTTCTCTGCAGCGTCGAGCTTCTCCTGGAGCAGCTGCGTGTGCTCATGGAACACAAACTGCGTCATCTCGGACGGACTCCGGCGACTCAATAGCGCTCGACTCGAGCTTGGTGTCAATGCTGCAAGCGGCGGCTTGGTCGACTGGCTGTTGTCGATCGTTGCATTGCTGTTGCTGCTGACAGGTGCAGAGGGTAGACTCGTGCTGCTTGTGCTGGGCGACAGCGTATCGATATTCTCGAGACGCGACAGGAACGATTCCATCTCGACCAGACGCGACTCCCATCGATTTGACGCTGCTGGCGTATTGACTGCGTGCGACAGCAGTGGGAACTGTGGCTCTGTCGCAGATTGACCTGCATGGTCGGCTGCTGGCAGCGCTGCTATCGAACCGGTCGGTTGTTTTGTATGAAACAAGCTCTGGTAGCAATGCACGAGCAGCTCGTACATCGTAGCGAGAAACGCTGGACTTGATACGTCTGCCAATTGCGTCTGCAACTGCGTCAGCGCGTGCAGCATCAAAATTGCCAACTGCCCCGTCGACTCGTCAAGCAGGCTCGTAGCTTGAAGAAACAGCGTCTGGCTTGCAACGTCCAAGTGTGCGAGTGATGACAACGACGTTTCGTTCAATATTGTGTCTGGCAGTGAGCGCACGACGACCACACGGAGCTGGTGCTCGCGTGGTGACTCTGTGGATGGCGTTGCGAGCTGCAGCACGAGGTGGACAAAGTCGAGGCGCGCGTGCATTGCTGCACTCATTGCATCACCCGGTAGCGTCTCTGCATGCAGCGCTGCGAGTCGCTTTGCACCAAGATCCGAGCACGTCGGAACCAACAGCGACTCATGACGACAGCCACGCGCAACGGCATCACGAATCTCAGCTCGAAGCGACGAGACAGCAGCGAGAGTGTTGACTGGAGTGCCATCAACAGCAGTAGTAACTTTACTGATGTCCGATGCACTGTCCACATCATGTGCAGTGACATCGTCACTCGCCCCGCTTGCTTGCAGCAGCTTGCTGCGCAGCATCTCTTCAATGCGCGCCAGTCGCGCGTCGACATCAGCAGCAAGCGCAACAGGCTCGTCGCGATCGCTCAAGTGCGGCAGTCTCTCTCTGTCTATGTCGCCTTGACGCGTCGTCACGCGTCCTGCCACCGCTTCTTTGCTATCGCGCATCATCTTCTGCTTCGCGACGAGCGTCTCTTTCTCTTCGACGACGCGTTGCAGCATTGCGGCCGTCAGCACATTTGCTTTCTGCACAAACTCGTCCTCGATGCGCGCACTGCGCTTCGCTGCGAGTCGCCGCAGTCGCTCGGCTTGCTGACTCTCGCGACCGCGCAGCATGAGCACGAGCCGTGCGACTTGCGTATCCTTCTCGGCACGGAACTTCGCACCGAGCTGATTCGCGTCGGTCGCACTGCCGCTTCGAGAGTGCGCAAGTTGTTTTTTGAGCCGTTCGTGAAACGTTTGCTCGATCTCGGCGACTTCGCGCGCAACGAGCTGCTCAAAGCGCGTCGCAAGCGCTGCGACATCGCGCGTGAGCTCCGCGCGCGACTGCTGCTGCGCCGCCTCTTTCTCGCGCAGTAGCTCTGTAGCTCGCTGTTGGCGCTCGACTTCGAGACGTGCGCGGAGCTCCTGCACAAGGTCACTTGCATCGTCGTCGTCACGCGCTGCTTTGTTCACTGTGCGCGACGACTGTGCACTCGCTGCGCTATCGTTGCGTTTCGACTCGACAGACACCCGCATGGCGGCAGCAGCAATTTGTGGTGCAAAGTGCGTCAACAAGAACTCGATCTGAGAGAGCTGCGTGTCTTTCAGTGCAGTTGTTTGGGTTGCTCTCTGATGTTCGGCATCTGTCAGCAACGCTTGTTCGAGCGCGCGGGTCTCGTCATCAAACTGACGCTCAATCGCCTGCAGCCGTGCCTCGCGCTCGTGCGGCGACCCGCTTGCATTGACCAGTGCGTGGGCTTTTGCGGACGCCTTGCGTTGCATCAACGCGCCGACGCGGTCGCGCATCGCAGCGCTCGTCTGCTCGTGCTGTGTGGCTACGAGTGCAATCGTCTCACCCTGATGCCGCTGCCGCACGACGAGCTCGACGCCCGCGATCAGCGTCATATGCTGCGGGATCAATTCGAGCGCAAGCAGCTGCTCGATCGCAGCAATGTCCAAGCGCTGCTGCTGTTGTTGTTCTGCCGCATAGACTGCATCGTGACGTGGGTCGATCGTGTACTGCAGTGGCGACTTGACAACTCCCGCAAAAGCAGTTGTAGCCAGGTGCAGATCGCCATCTTGGATCAACGCAGCACTTGGTGGACTCGATGCGTCGCCCTCGCTAGTCGTCGCTGCAAATGTCTCCAACGCACTTGCCGCGCGTGCGCGATCGTCGTCGAGCGCCACAATCGCGTCCGCTTCGATCTGCTGGAGCCGCTGGAGCTCAAGCGCTTTCTTCGCTTCGAGCTCCATCAGCTTCTTCTGCCGCTTTGCTGCAATCCGCTGCTCGAGTTTCTTTTTTTGCGCCGCCAAATCCGTCTGGTTGCTGCGCTGCAACTCGCGACTCGTGTCGTCAAACTCTTTCGACAGGCGCTCGATCTCGAGCTCACGCGCTGTTTGCTCAGCGACTTGCCGTGCTGCGTCCGCAGCTGCAGCATCGCTCACAGCTTGTTCAATGCGTGCAGCGACCTCGGCCTCTTTCAGTCGCTGTCGCTCGCGTTGCTCGTGGATCGTTCGTGCAGCCGTCGCTGCGATCTCCGCATCGAGCGCCAGCTTCTCCTTCTGCTCGTCCTCTTCCAGCTGCGCTGCGAGGCGCGCACGTTCGTTCTCGCCTGCACTTGCTGCTGCAGCGTCGAGCTGCTTGCGTTCGCGGCGCTGGGCGATGCGGTCGTGCAGCTTCTGCTCCTGCCGTCGCTGGTCTGCGACGAGCGACGCGTTCAATCGCGCCATCTCGTGCTCGTGCTCGTCTTTCAAGCGCGCAAGCTCCTTCTCAGCTTGCGCCTGCAGCTCCTGTGCATCTGTGTGCTTCTGGCGCGCGGCAGCTTCCGCCTGCTGAGCCGCAGCATCAGCAGCAGCGGTGCTTGCAGCGTCATCGCCACTGCGAGCAAGTTGTCGCGTGCTCTTTTGCGCAGGCGCAGTGGGCGTGCGTTTGAGTTTTTGAGCTGCGCGCTTCTGTTTCTTCTCTGCAAGTCGATCTTGCAGCCGCTGGCGCTGGCTCTCAGCATCAGCAGTCTGCTGCGCCAAAGCGACGGACGTCTCGGCGCGGAACTCGGCCGCAACGCGCTCAACCTCAGCACGACTCGCTGCTTCAACTGCTTGTCGCGCGGCATCAGCAGCAGCTGCATCCAGTGCCGCTTGGTTCACGATGTTTGCGAGCGCTTGCTCTTGCTGTCGCTGCTGCTCGGTTGCGTCTGCCAATTGGCACGCGACGTCGCGGTCCCACTTTGCCTCCAACTCGAGCGTCTGTGCTGCTTGCTCACGATCGAGTTCTGCTAGAGCTCGCTCGACGTCTCGGTCGCTTGCGCGCTGCTGCACCAGTTCGTCCTGCTTCTTTGCACGACGTGCGAGCAGCCGCGCTTGGAGCGAACTCTCTTGCTGTGCGCGCTGCGTCGTGAGTGAGTCGTTCAGTCCCTCCAAGCTTTCGCGGTGCTCCGTTTGCAACCGAGCGAGTTGCTGCTCAGCGGCCTGCTGCTGCTCGAGTGCAGCAGTGCGCTTGCGTTCCGCGTCGTCGTCCAGGCGCTGCATCACAGCCGCAATTTCAGCGCGCTGCTTCTCGTGCAAAGCAGCAAGCGTTGCCGCTTCGTCGATCTCGCACTGCTTTGCAAATGCTTCGAGCTCGCGACGTTCTGTCTCGAGCAACTCTTGCTCAGTAGCCACGACGTCTTCAGCGGTGTTGCTTTCACTGCTATTCGTTGCCTGAGTCGTAATCTTCTGAGTGCGCCGCTTGGCAAGTCGCGATTGCAAACTCTGCTCTTGCTGCTCGCGTTCGATCGCTTGCTGCTGCCGCAGTCTCGCGGCTTCGTCGTCGTGTGTTCGCTTGCACTCAGCGAGCAGCCGTTCGAGCTCGTCGGTTTTCGCTCTGGCTGCTGCATCGACTGCTGCTTCGAGTGCACGCTCCTCTGCCTCCATGTCGCACCGCAGCTGCTGTTTTGCAGCCTCGAGTGACGCGTCGATCGCACGGAGCACGTCGCGTTCTTCTAGTTCGATACTCGCAACCTGCTCATTAGCGTGTGCACTACCTGGTATGCCAGAATCAGCTGCGGTTTCCTGTGCCAAAGCAGCTGCGCGCTTCTTGACAATCCGCTCCGAGAGTCGCGCTTTCTTCATCGCAGCGTCCAACTCAAGTTGGTTCACGCGCGCTACCCAGCCAGCCTCATGCGCATCTTTTACACGTTGGACTGTGTCTTCCAGGTTTGTATCCGCGTCCATGGCCACTGCATCACTTGGCGTGATCGACGACTCAATGCCTCCGACCTCGCGCAGCGACACTGGTGCGCCGCCATGTCGGAGCGATGCTGGCCCACCTGCTGCTGC
>JAADXH010000348.1:0-25661 GCA_023337595.1 Globisporangium camurandrum
ACTCAATCAACATGACCACTCGTCCCACGACGCCTACTCGCAGGTCAAACCGTGCGATCCAGGAAGCGCGTGAGCCTGAGGAAGCTGAACGAAAACTGCGACGTAGCCATTGGTGTGGCATACACCACAGCACGTCACAGACGTGAAAGTGCCTCATCATCATTGCCTGCGTTGATGTGACCTTGAATGGTGAACGAAACTGAAGACTGACTATATCCGTAATTCTACGTTTTTGTGCGTCTATATTTGTCATGCAATTCACGTCGACATTCAGACCACGTTGCAACTTGCACTGTGGCACGATGCTCGTCACATTCGGTGACTGTGTCCGCTTGCTTGTAGCGTCGGACACGCACCCGTTCACTTGCAAACGCGACAGCTCTCGCACAACTTGCATAGCGTAACAAGGATGGTGCTCCGCGTGTTTTGGAACGTCGGCGCGGGCCTCGTGCAGCGCGCGCTCACCAAGCACACGATGAAGCCTGGCATGGCACTCACGTACCCCGCAATCTGGCGCGCACGACCTGGCTTCTTGGACTGCGACATCAACTTGCACCTGAACAACGCATCGTACCTGTTCAACATGGAGCTCGCGCGCTGGCATTTCTCTGCGTGCGTACATTGTTGACGCAGCCTACAGCTCGTGGCACTTGGGTTGAATTGACTGGACAGGCGTGTTGCTGCATTGCTAACCTGTCTGGCCTGTCAATCACTTGCTACGTCAGCTCGACTGGGATCCTGTACCACGCGATCAAGAACCGCCGCATGTTCCTCGCTGGTTCCCAGGTTGTGCGCTACCGGCACGCGATTCCGCCGTTCCGACCGTACGAGATCCGGACGCGCGTCGTGTACTGGGACGACACGTGGATCTACTTTCTGCAGCAGTTCCAGTGCCCGACGTCCAGCAAAGTGTACGCAGAAGGGCTCTGCCGCGTGACAGTCCGCGAAGGCAACCGTGCGATCCCAGGCGCTGTCATGTACGCGGAGGTCGCGCCAGGCATTGACCCGAATTTACCTACCGAGATGCCTGCGATCGTGTCGGAGTTCCTCAAGTGGGACGCAGCAAGCAAAGCGAGCATGGAGGCAGCAGCTGAGCGCGACCAACAGGCGATTGCGAGCGGTGCCGTGAAGCAACCAACGGAGCAAGGCCTGTTCGCACGGATCACGAGCACGTGGAACTTGCCATTCTGATGGTAGCGACTGTAGAAGCGACTGGATATGATAGCACGGTGTACTTGATGCAGCTGGTATAGAGGACGTGGTGGGCTCGCGGACTCGAATTGCATAACGACGTCTCATATATACTTTTCACGACCACTTTTTCACGGCAGCATCAACAATTTGTTTGTATTTTGAGAGGCTATTGGATTCTGACGTGATCGATTTTGCCTAAAATTGTCGACGTGAGCAAATTGAGTCACACTTCAGAAATTGCACGCAATTGCGAGCAGCTCACATCGAAAGCACTCGTCGTCAGCGCTTACAACCTCGCTTCCAAGCACACTCAAGCACGCGCAACATGGTCGTACGGATCTTCTGGAACATTGGTGCCGGTCTCGTGCAGCGCGCGCTCACGAAGAGCTCGCACAAGCCTGGTGTCGCCGTCAACTACCCTGCGATCTGGCGCGCACGACCAGGCTTCATGGACTGTGACATCAACATGCATTTGAACAACGCGTCGTACCTGTTCAACATGGAGCTCGCTCGCTGGCACTTTACAGCGTACGTACTATACACTGCACTGTTGTCTGCAAGCGTCAATGCAGTTGCTGTTGCATCGAAGCGCATCTCACACACGTCTTTGTCTGTTGCTACTTTGATTGTCATCGCCCAGTGCGTCCGGCATGCTCACCGAGGCGATCAAGAAGAAGCGCATGTTCCTCGTTGGCTCGCAAGTGATTCGGTATCGCCACGCAATCCCACCATTCCGGCCATATGAGATCCACACGCGGCTCGTGTTTGCGGACGATACGTGGATCTACTTTTTGCAGCAGTTCCAGTGCCCAACGTCGGGCAAAATCTACGCCGAGGGCCTCGCACGCGCCACTGTGCGCCAGCATGGAAAGAAAGTCACTGCTGCGGACATGTTTGCCGAGATCGGCGAGCAGCCGGATCTCCCGACCGAGATGCCTGCGATCGTGTCGGAGTTCCTCAAGTGGGACGATGCGAGTCGCGTGAGCATGGAGACTGCGAGCGACGCAGCACAGGAGCACCTCGCACTGCACAAACCCAAGCGCTCATTCTTTGCGGACCTCACACGCACGTGGAACTTGCCGTTTTAGTTGAAGCAGTGGTGACGTCAGAGCCTTGCGATCGTTATGCGCCATTCGATTGAAATAGAGACGTTGAATGTGTAAACGGTCGGTTACAATTCGTGCGCTTATTATCAGTTGCAAAACTTCAGTTATTTGTTGCAAAAAAAGGTACAAAACGTGTGAATGCAAGTGGCCGCCAAAGGCGCGTCGGGTTAAATAAGAGAATTACACGGCCTACGATATGCAAATTCGATCGCATCGCTGCCTGTCGCTCAACGAGCTGCGTTGTGCGATCCTCAAGTCATCGGTATTGGTACTAGCATCATCACACGTGTCGCAAACAGAATGTCGTAACGACGCAAAAGCAGCTGCCGTCTAGTTGATCCGCGCAACTTTGCTCGGGACGACGCGCGGGTTCTCGCTCTCGAGCTGCCGCTTCGCCGACACTTTAAAGTCAAACGAACACTTGTGCTCTTCCGCGTACCGGTGCTTGTTGCAAAACGTATAGTCGCAGCGACACGTGACTGCAGTCAGTGCGACTTTCGCTTTGCACTCCCAGCACCGCCTGCGGTTCTTCTGCACAGGCCGCAACGGCGCCGGTGGGCTCGTCACGAGCGCACGGTGCGCGGCCGCAGCAGCAGCAGCTTCGTGCTTGAGCGCCGACAGATCGGCCGGCAGTTCAGAGCTAGAGCGCTTCAAACAGCTCTTGCGGAACGGCTTGAGACCGTCGAGCGCAGCGGGCGACACGCGTGCAAACCGAGACATCTGCAGCTGCTGCTGGAAGTGGCGCTCGCTCGCTGCAAGCGCAGCAGCGTCCTCGTCGGCCGATGCGTCAGCCGAGGCAGTCGCTGCGTCGTCCACGTCGCTGAACCGGTCGGCGTGGCGACGGCGACGACGCAAACAACCCGTCGTCGTGCTGCTACACTCGTCCGTCCGTAGCGCATTCGCAAGCGCTGCTGCCGACGCTTGGCTGGTCGGCACGCCAGTCGCAGCAGCACTCGCCGTCGCGATTGACGTCAGTGACGCGGCCGCGCTGCTGCTTGCGACCGACAAGACGTCGCATGCTGGGACGCTCGACGGCGGTTCGATCGACTGTGGCGGCGCGACGACGAGCACGCCTGCGTCGCTGGCTTTCGACTCGGGCTGCTGCGGCTGCGGCGGCGCTTTGTTGAACACAGACGACGTGTTGGGGGCCATGGTGCGTGCTGGGTATGTGTGCGGGAAGTGGGAGCGAGCGCGACGGCCGGCGACGAAGTGTACGGGCGGATGGCGGCGCGTGCAGGAAGAGACCGAGTGCTGAGCGACGACCTGTGCGAGACAGTCGGCCAGTTGCGAAATGCGTCGCTCGGTTTGCCCAGCACGACGCACAGGAAAGCAAAGAAAGCAAAACCAAACACCAAGCCAAAAAGGCCCAAAGAAGAGAAGAAGTCGAGAGAGGGGAGGAAAACGAGGGAGAGATGACGTAGAAATCGCAGTAGCAATTTCAGATACATACTGGGAGCGCGACGCAGCGGCGAATAGAACGGACGCGTGGGAGGGGGCGGACGGATTTTGTGTTGGCTTGCGTTTTGCGGCCAGTTGGTTGTATTGCTGTGATTTGTTGCTGTTTGTTGTTGTTGTTTTGTGCTTGCGAATACATCGGCGTCGGTTGTGCGCAAGTGAGAACGCGAGAAGAGTCGACGACAGTCCGAGCGATCGCAGGGTTGATAGTATTGGTACTACAAAGGCGTTGCAAGCATAATGTTGTTTGCGCACTTTCCGACGCGACGTTGCAGCGGTTGAGTCGCTGCTATATTTGATCTTGTGTTTTCCCTCGATTCCTTCGCACACATCTCGCTCTCTCTCACGCATGTGTTTTTTGCAAATTCTTTTTGCAAATTCTATAGCACACAATGGTTTGCCTTTGCTCGATGTTTGAGTTGTTTTGCTGGATGTCAATAGTGAACCACTGTAATCGTAAAAAGGCTCGAAAACAGAAGGCGAAAGTCCCACAATTGTATTCATCGTTTATAGCTCACATTTGTAGATCTCGCTTTTTGTTATTTCGTTGCGCGATTGCGTGAATGTCGCACGCAAATAGGTTTTGCGTTTCGATATTTTTGAAAAAGGAGGACGCCACAATCAAAAACATAATTACATATTCAGAATCGCCTTTGCTTGGATAGTGGCAACAGCAGCCTGTGATGGTGGTTGGGATGTGAAGAGAGAAGGCGTGAGAGATAGAGATACACAGAGAGGTTGACATGGAGAGTTTGTACGAGAAATCAGAGATACCGAGGAGAGACTGGAAAATATGCATGGAATGAATAGCAAAAAGAAAAAAGATTGGAGAGCGCATCAACATCCAATCGAAGATTTTGTTTGTGATACTCGTGATACAACATGGGTTGCAAACTTCCGGTTTGCGTGCCATTCGCGAACACACGAAAACGAAATGAGAGAATGAGATATTTACAACAACAATATATTGGCAAAGGCGCGACGCAGCAGTAACTATACACGTGTAATACCCCGGTAGACAACAGCAGGAATGCTTTCGACTGTTGTCGCGCATTGGTCTATATAGTACTTGGTCTAGACACAACGTGCTGCAAAAATGGGCATTTGTAGTGCTACCCGTGCGTTGCTAAATTGCATAAATACACTTACATAATCAATTTGCTTAGTTGATTCAACTTCCGAATATTTCTCCATAACTTGCGAAATACTGGTATCATTAGTATTGAAAATGGCGCTGGCACAGCAATTGATGGCTCGGTCTGTAATAGCAGTATCAATGTGTATTTGTTTACGTGTGGAGTCTTTTCTTTCAAAGCGTGACCGACTAGGTGCAAATTGACATTTGTGGTCAATTTGGTGAGTTTGTTAAGATATATTAAGGTCTGATGACGGAAATTTCTAAATATTTCAGCTTGTTAGGGAAAAAATTATTACTTTATCCAAACTTTACCTGCAGAATTAAGTTTTCTTGTCGACAAGGACAAACAAACCGGATATTTTGTATCAACTGTGTGGAGACGTCATTACTGATGAATAGATTGGGTTTTCGGGGTTTATGTACCCCATGTGTTTTGTAGTATGTGTAGCTATTATATACTGCAATTGGCAGTCTGTCACTAACTCGATGAAATAAAAGGTACAGTAAAGCGTCTTCACAACTACTTTATTACCACCACTTACCATCCGTACTACAATAGTCGAAGGTATCACTACGCAACCATTTCAAAAATAGTTGAGAGAAAAATATATGCATTGCTAAACAACAAAACTTCGGCCGTTTTTGCGACAACTAAAAACGTAAAATTATTGTAATAAATATGTTCACCCTAACAAATGTTGTTACTTGCTTCTATGCAGCATATCTAGTTAAGTATAAGCAATGGCACTCAGTAAACGCATTATCATGTTTCAGCGGTCGCAACGATGCCACAAAATAGCTAAAACACATTATTGCGAAAACGGCATACAGAACCAATCGAACTTCCCGCTAATTCAAAGCATTCTGGTGCTGAGAGGCATCCTTAAATAAAGTGTGCGCATGTGATGTATGACCTACGCTTTGATATAAATTTGTCACATAAAAAAATATTGTTTGTGTCATAAAATTCTTGAATTATACTGTGTGGCACATAAAACCTGCAAACATGTGCGTTCTGTGCATAGAACACGTGACAACGTCAATCCTCAGTGCACCTGGCTCAGTACAGAAAGCATGACGATGTCTTTCTTGAATACCAAATTGCATTACTTGTATAAACACTTATTTTTACTTGAGCACAACAATATCAGTAAGCGGAGGCGCGTATATATACGCACAGCAGTTTAACTCCCCTATTTAGTAAAACACACCAATATCTCAAAATCTACCAAACCGTTACATAACGCTTTTTATGATTAGGCTCTTGTGTACTCCAGTAATGCCACGGCGTATTTTGTAAGCCACTATGTAAATTATGGTCGTAAACTGAATGCATGTAACTCGTATGTGAGGTATATATGTGCGTGTATTCTTTTCGGTATGTTAAGAAAAGCGTCTTTGTGTAAAATAGCCGATATTGCATTACGGACGCCCTACCTATAACATTATACACTTCTTGCAAACGCATGGACAGCACATGCGTAATATCCCCAAGCAAAACTGCTGTATTGTTTTGTATTTCTAGTATTGTATCGTTACAGTTCAGTATTTGTCTGTATCAGCAAGTAACCCAACATTCATTAAATTGGGTGCTTTTTGGCATGGTATCTGCCGCAGTAAAATGAATGAAGCAATAGAGGGAATTTAGTGGTGCAAGAACATTCAAAGAAGCACACTGCAGAGCAGCACGTTTTGTCACCTGGTGCAGCAAATATTTGTATTTGTCTCCTGATCATTGTTACAGTATTGACAATAATTCCCGCGCCAAATTTATCGACTCGGTCGACAATAATATAGGTCGCAATCTTCTATTTCTATGAGAGTGACCAAATACTGTAGCAGGCAATACTGGCGCTTGATGTCAATTTCGTAAGTTCGTTGAACCATTTCATTGCGGTCTGAAGACGAAAGTTTCAAACGATTATAGATTTCATGAAATGTCATCTTCTTCTCTTCTCCGCTACTTACCAAATTAATTAATGTTCGATCTCATTATATGTATTGTAACTCGGACCAATGCAAATGACCTCTAAGTACACCCCTTTTAGTATAACTAACACTAAGTAGAGCCAGGTGGTACTGCATAAAAACGTTTAGGCAAATATAAACCTACCTAATTGGCGATGTCGCAAAGAAGTGTGTTTTTGCTCAGGATTACCCAATTATATGTCATTGTCATTTTGGTACAACATTGACAATTTGTATCAAAAACAAGATGAAATTGTTATTCTAAAGTAATAGCTAATACAGCTTTTGTATCAATTACCAAATATTTTTCGACAACTTTGTCGACACATGGCAGTAGCTGTAAATTGACCAATAATTTCTGCCACCCATCACAAACAAACAAGAACGACAGTCATCTTCCTAGGGTGACATTTCAATTCCTTACGCGTGTATCTTTACTTGGTTGATGTGAGCTAATTGGCTAGAATATCGCGACCTGAACGTGTTTTTAAAATATTACAGTTTTACCACTCTACACAACATTATTACCTGCACCTGGTGTTTCATAGAATAAAATGATAAAATATCTATTTCCAAATCAAGAAAAGCGCTAGCATCATGCACATTAAATGCACGCAACATATCTATACTATTTAGAATGGCGCACGCAAACCAACTGACGGCGCGGTCGTATGTGGGCGCTATAGTAGTTTCGGACATTTGATTAACATACAACATACCTTCATACCTCCAACTCCTGTACAAAAATGCCAACCGATAGTTAAGTTATTGTTGTGTTTCGCTTTTCTGATGCTTTATCATTACAATCTAATATGGCGTCTAAATCAGCAAACAAACAAACGTCGCGTTATTTAGCTGCACTTTTAGCATTGTGTCTGCAGCAACAAAACATCTGGAGTAGTAAATGGAATCTGGCACTACAACTAAATTCGTAGCAGCGCATCAGCACTCAGAACGGGTCAATATGCACTGCGTATAATTTCATTTGTTTCCTATCACTGATAACTTTTTAACAGTGGTGCACGCAGCAATGAATGACTCGGTCGACAATCGTAGAAATATTGTACTTTTTGTTGTCGCGAAGGAGTTTTTTTGCTCCGTTGTACCAAATTATGTTATAATTGTCAAAATGGTAATTTGAAGTAACATTTCGAAATACCGAGAGCGTACCGTGGTTTAAATCCAAAAGTGTTGCTGATGCTTCTATATCTGATTTCCAAATATTTTCTCGACAACTTATTTGGTTAAATAACGTCACACACTCTTCGTGCTTTGTCTCGATCACTTTCTCGATCACTTTCTTGCTTGCAGAGTCGAGACGCTGTCGCGCGCGCATCGACTCCTGTTGCGGACAAGCTACCGCGGTGCGAGTAGTAGCAACGAGCTGCGCTAATGTTTGCTGCGCCAGTGCGCGTACCGGCTGCGATTGCGCGTCCACCACCGCTGGCGCTGCGCACCGGCTCGAGCAGCGCTGCGCCAGTGCACATCGACGTTGACGACAGCGAGAGCGACGATGACACTGTGTCGTATACACCGTCAACAGACGCAGTAGACGTAGACCTCGGTGGTGGCAATGAACAAACCGAGCTGGTTCATGAACAGCACCAGCCGCCACAGCAACAGCACCAGAGCGATGTAGTCGAGAGGAGCCGACGCGACGAATTCGAGGCCGGACCGCCTGCTGTACATCAGCCGCCATCACGAACGTCATCGCTACCGCCCGTCTCTCGATTGGCCGGCTTCCATCGACCGCCGCTCGTCACAACGACCGACCGCACGCGTGCACCGACGCCACTCGCAACGCAGCGCGCGTCGCTCGACACGAACAGCTTGCCAAATACAACCAGTAACGCATCGCCAAGTACTAAATTCCAATTTCATCGTCGTCGCCACACCTCGGCCACGAATACGAATGGTTTCAAGTCGTTGAGGGCCGATGCGTTGCAGCACACGCCGCCATCGAAAAGCTCGTTCAAGCGGCCGCTCGTCGTGCAGCAACAGCAGCAATCGAACCCACAACTGCGACCTCCAACGGGACGTTTGGCGAGTCATACGGCAGTTGGCACTGCACCAGCATCAACTGACTGCGTAGCGTACAAAAGCAGCAGCGACAGCAGCGATGCAGACGACGACGACGATCGAACGCAGATAATAGATGACGACACTACCGACTTTGTCGGCGGTGAAACGACTGGCGGCAATAGCAAATGCGATGGCGATGCGAGCGCCATTAGTAGAGACATTTTGTCGGTTGCGTCACATGCGAAGAAGCACAAATCGAATCCACGGCTCGATTTCTTTCTGCGCGACACGCAGACGCCGTTTCACGATGCGATAGCGTCATCACCATTGTCGTTGCCGCCGCTGTCGCCCGTCGCAGTCGCCATTCCACCGCCCAACCTAACGCCACGGACGTCGCTGACCCATCTGTACGCAACGCGTGCGCACGTGTGCAGCTTTGCGTTTGGGAGATGCGAATTGCGGTTTCGCGACGCGTGCGTCGAGCTCACGCTGTACGAACGACTTGCAGGCGACAGTGTCGTGTGGGAAGGAACGATCGCATACGCGCACTTTGAACGCTTCCGGTACGTTTTCTGTCGCTTGAACTGGCTCTTTCGTGTGTTTGCTATTGCTCTTGCTATAAACTCACAGCCTATTGCTGCTGCATCAGCTTTCACCACGGCGGCGAATCTCCGCATGCGCTGCATCTTGCGCTGCTCGAATTGCGTACGAGTGAACAAGGCCGCATGTGCTTTTCCGAGTTCTTTGATTCGTTGGTTGCGAAATCGGCCGCTCAAGCGCTACGTGACGATGCATCGGCCCCGCAGCGTACGATTGTGTCTATTTGTCTACTAGACTATAAGTGATGACTGATGGTCTGTATTATTTGATACACACGTGCAGAATTGTTTGGCGTTGCGTTCTTCTTTGACAACGTGGCGAATTTTGTCCAGTGTACGAGCGCTGTCAAGTCGTTTAGTGCTTTGCACGACGTCAGAACAATGCCAATTGAGTGCGTTTTGTCTACGTAGCAACTGTTGCTGTTGTTTTTTTGTGTGTTCTGAAGACTTTTGTGTTCTGTCTCTTTTGTTGTACCTGCGTGTGTTTTTCGCAATTACAGTGACGACGAAGCAGCTGCGTACGTCGATGCCGATGCTGCAGCCAGCAACAATACGAACGACAGCAGTTTGGCGCGATTAGCGCGTCTGCATCGACGCACAACTGTCAAAGCGATCGGTGGCTATAGCACCACAGGCAAGCGGTCTGTACCGGCAGTGACCACGTACAGTGACTCGAACGCATTCCACCATCTCCAGCAATCGTCTACAGCAACAGCAACAGCAACAACAGGTGGCGCCCAGTCGATCGCAAAGTTTTTCCAATCGTCGAATGGCGCAGCTACTACTACTACTGTACCTAAATCATCGCGTTCGCCGTCGCCGTCGCTACAACAAACACAACACCACAGTTCAGCGGTTGTAGAAATTGACGTGTCATCGTCGTCGCAAGCGCTATTTTCAGACGATAAGAGCAAGAGCAATAAAAGCAACACAAGCAACGCCACGAGTAACAAAGTGCCACGCAAGAACGCGACGCTGCTCACGTATCCGTTTGATGACGTCGATAGCGGTAATGGCACTGGTGTCGAGAGCGCCGCTGGGAAGATCTCGATCACGTACGGCGACATTGCGCGCTTGGCGCCGGGTGAGTTTCTGAACGACAACATCATTGACTTTTACCTACGGTGCGTTTAGATGGTGTATAACAGAGAGGCACGCTGTGTACGATCGATGATGTTGCTAGCTGTGCACATGTGTGTCAATTGACCTGATCTTGTGTTTTACGATGAACACTACAACTGAGCAGGTTTTTGTGGCGCCACCAGTGCCACCCAGACCAGCTGTACGTCTACAGTTCACACTTTTTCACGCAGCTCCTTGGAAGTAACAACAGCAACGCAACCGAGCTGACAAGCGCCGAGCGATTTGCGCGCGTCGCACGGTGGACGCAGCGCGAGAACGACTTGTTTGCGAAGCAGTTTCTGTTTATTCCGATCAACGACAGGTGCGTTTGTTTGGATGCATAAGAAGAAGCGCACGGACGTCGCTTACGAGGTGCTCTTTTTGCTATTATGTTGCCACTCGACAGCTTCCATTGGAGCATCGCAGTGCTGTGCAACCCTGGATCAGCGATCGTTCGGTCGCGTCGGACGACTCGGCAGGTCGTTGTCTCGCCACGCGGTCACGTGCGTCCACGGCGTCCGATCTCGTTTGCGTCCGGCGATGCGATGATCGTCGACCTGGTCGATTCGGCTGCAGCTGACAACACTGCTGTTGAAACAACATCACCACACGAACAACCGACATCGTTATCGTCATCTGACTGGGCGGAAGTGCGCGAACAGATCGTGGACGAGCCAATTGAAGAGTTTGAAGCGTTGCGGCGTGAACGGCCGCCGTGTTTATTGTTTTTCGACTCGCTCAAGTGCCATCGAAAGAAGAAGTTTACTGCGTTGCTACGCGAGTACCTCGCAAGCGAGTGGGCGAGTCGAGACGACGCAATGCGACAAAGTGATGATCGTGAGCGTCTGCACAGCGGCATCGACGACGACGACAATATGAACATCGTCACGCGCTTTGACGTCGACGCGATCACATTGCTTGAGCCAAACGTGCGTCTGTTGTGCCTTTGTGTGTGTCGACGTTGTCTCTCTGTCAATTACCGACTTTCTCTCTCTCTCTCTCGCTGTCTACCTCTCCCCGTCTCTTACTCAATCTATATCTTTCTTTCACACACGCATGCAACTGACTTCCGTGTTTACTGTGATGCTGCACCAGGTCCCCATGCAATCGAACAGCTCGGACTGTGGCGTGTTTGTACTCTTGTACGCAGCGGAAGTCGCACGGCGTTTTCCCGGTGGCGTCACGCGCGAAGACGTTGCGACGCACTTTGCATCGACGCTCACACACGCGATGTTTGCGCCTGACGACCACGTGCGTGAGTTTCGCGAGTACGTCCATCAGCTGCTGTTTTGTCTGCACACGCTGCAGCGTCGGGGCTTGCGGGAAGAGCTCGTACGTGATGAGGAGCTCGACCGGTTCATGATCGACCTGTAGGTGCTGTATAAATGGTGCATGGATGATGGCAATGATGCGTTTAGAGCCGCTACGGACGCAAGCAGACAGATTGTGAATGGAGAGATAACGATTGACTGGTGGGTAGGTAGAGTACACTGCTGTTTATTACGTATGTGTTTGCGTAGATAGAGCCAATTTGCCGATCGTAGTGATGCTCGCACTTCCACCACATGCACATCTGCATCGACGGATCGACGGACTTCAATCGCTATGAATGCGATTGGCACCATCACACGCGAACGCAGTCGCTTGGCTTTGCGTTGCTGCTCGTTGGTGCTGCGCTGTCGTCTTTGTCGTGGCCTTGAGCGCTGGCTGGTGCAGCTGCTGCACTCGTGCTGTTGCTGGTGATGAGTTCCAGAAGGCCATTGACGAGGAACTCGCGCTGGCTCGCAGCCGCGACGACAATATCGAGCGTGCGCCAGGCACAGACAACTGACAAACAGCGCTCGGCCGGTGGCCGTGCATCACGCGCTCGCGCCGCAGCTGCTGTCCCTGCAGCTCCTGCTGCTGTTGACGCTGCTGGTTGCAAGAACGCATCTGTCGCATGACCGCGTCGGATTTCGGTCACATCATCCAAACAAATCGATCGGCTGCGCGCGTTGCTGCTGTTGCTGCGACTGCGACTCTTCGTGCTCTTTCCAGTAGTACTGCCGATCGACAGCGACCCGGCAACGCGACGCGCTGTCCACGCGAGTTCGCGCTTGACAAAGTCGATCGTGAGCGTCGTCGCATGCGGCGCAGTCGTGCTCTTGTAGCCGACTTTTGTCACCTCCAAGCCGCGACCGAGGAGTTCCCGAAATCCGCGCGTCGCACAGTCGACGAGACGCGCACACTCGTGGTTCGCCGCACTGCGCGCGAGCAGCTGCCACGTGACACTATCGCGGCGCTGCTGGCGCTGTCCGCTTGTTCGTGTCGTCGTCTTTGCTGTCGTCTTTGCTGGCGCTGGCATCACTGGTGCCGCAGCAATCCCGTCTGGATCAAACCACGGATGCACGAGCAGGTCGTGGGCCGACACGCGGTCGCACTCGCGCGGCGCGAGCATCTGGAGTATGGCGTCCTGTGCGTCGGCACTCACACTGCGCCACTGCACGTTCGTGCGGCTGAGGCAGCTCATGTCGCGCACGTCGACGCCGTCGGCGTGGAACTGGTCCATCTGCTGCAGCGCAGCGGCCGACTCGATGCTGAACGGGAACGCGCCAAACAGCAGCACGTACAGCACGACGCCTAAGCTAAACACGTCGGATTTGAGACCGTAGGGTGATCCCGTCAGAAGCTCCGGCGCGGCGTACTCGAGCGTCCCACAGCTGCGCGTGAGTGTGGATGTTGCTGTCGGGAGCTGCTTCGCAAGCCCAAAGTCTGCGATCTTGACCGCGTCGCCGTGCAGCAAGATGTTCTCTGGCTTCAAATCGCGATGGAGGACGTTGTGGCTGTGCAAGTACGCAAGACCTTGCAGCACTTGGGCGATTATCACTTGAACTTCACGCTCTGGCAAACGCTGGCGCGCAATCAAACGGTCGCACAAATCGCCGTCTTCCATCAAATCCATCACGACAAAGCACATGTTGCTAGTGCTGTCGTCCTCTAAATAGAAATCATCGACACCAACAATGTTTGGGTGCGACAATTGGCGCAAGATCCGCACTTCTTCGTCCAGCGCCGGTGACGCTTTGCAGCACTTGACAGCACATAATGAGCCCGTGAGGCGATTCACGGCACGATGGACGATCGAAAAAGATCCTTCGCCGATTTCTTTCATGAGAAGGTACTTGGTCGCAAACGTCCGAAACGCTGGGAGCTCTGTCGCAACGACTGCTGGTGTTACAGCGTCTGACTCGGACGCAGCATCTGTAAACGTCGGCATGACGTCCTGTGGCGTCGTTTCCGCGTCTGCGGCGATCGAATCGCTGGCTTTCATCGTTGCTGCGTCGTTCGAACTGTCGACTGCTTCCACAGACGCACCAGTCGCTTCTTCAATAGCAACAGTGCTGTGATCATCGTCCATCGCTGCATGGACGCTCGCAAGCGCAAGTGCGCGTCGTCGTGCGTCGATCTTGAGCCGCAAGCTCTCGACCCAGTGCGTAAATTCTCCTGCTGTCTCAGCACGCAAATAGAGCGGGACGTCAACTTTAGCTGCGGGTGTCTGGTGCCCAACGACGTCGACGTCGACGAGAATGAGCACGAGCGACGCGCTGCTGGGCTTTGCTGTTGTAGTGGCGGACGAGGCGGGGGAGACAGCGATCGATGCAGGTGCTGGTGCTGACGCGCGTGGACTCGACAGCTCAAACGCGTTTGCGCTTTTGCTGTGACTGGGACTCATTAGCGGCGGCCGCATTGCTGCTGCGTCCGTCGTCTTTGTCGTACTGAGCTTCCCAAGCTGGAGCGTCGAGTGCGCCGTGAAGCGGATTTCAAACAGCGGCGCTGCGTCGTCGCTCTGGCGGTAGCACACGATCCCGTGATCGCGCAAGCGAAAGTACTTGCGCTTCCAGGACTTGAGGAACCCACCGGCGATTGCGACGCGATGTTGGAGGTACCCGCCGAGGTATCGCTTGCCGTTGACCCCCGCGTGGCGCGGACTCATGACTTCACCAAACGAGAACGTGTTGTAGACTGCCAATGCAGTCACTGGTGGTAGCGCCGACAGCACGAGTGGCTTTTTTGCTGGCGGTGACGCAGCTGTCGACGAAGCGCTCGTCAAGCTATTTACGTCGTCATGTTGCTTGTTCGTATCGAGAAGTGGCACTTGCGTAGCTGCCGCACGTGCATCGGACGTATTCAATGCGTGTGACTTGACGTTGTCGGTCGAGGTGTCTGCAGTGAGCGGCATCACTGGCGCGTCGCCGCTCTGTTCGGTCGTATCGGACGATGACGTCGAGCTGCGACGCTGCGGGGCGTCAAAGCTCTCACTATCAATGTGCGGCGACGAGACGCTGCGGGGCGATTGTGCCATTGCGATGATGGCGGCAGCACGTAGATCAAGAGAACGAGTGCGCGTATGTGCTGACGGCGCAAGAGTGTACGAGCGCACGCAACTGTATGATGCTGGACGGACGCTTGTAAGCACAAAACGACTGCCAGAAGCGCGTGTTGGGGTTACAGAGCTTCTTTGAATGAGCGCTCGAAATGCAGTGAATGCGTGCAGTACTGTACGACTGTTTGGAATTGATGTCAAGAACAAAAAACGAGCTAAAAAATGATAATGCAAAACCTTTGTCACTATTGGATAATACAAATTATAATCAATAGTTAAAATTAGCATTAACAGTCGTAATATTTCTATTACGGTGATATTTCGCCGAGATAAATATCAGTGCAGACAACAAATGCGTGCGCGTTAGAGCATTCGCACCGGTCACGCTAAATTCATACCGCCAAAAGCATGTTTAGCATGAAAGGAACTCATCAATGCAACGTATTTAATCGTTTAGCGTGCTGTTTTGTACCAGTTCACGCTAAATCGTCACTCCAAACACACATTCATTGGACTGATTTCTTCTCGCACTTGTGATTGGCTAATTTCGTGGATGTCGCAATGTGTTCAGCAATGATGATCAGATTTTTTTCGAAAACAGCTGCAAATCATCATTTTATGCACATGTTATATGTGGTGTTAACACGGTAAAATGGGGTCATTTTACCGTGTCAACATCAAATACAGCGTGTCCATTTCGCCGATTTTTAAATGGCATGATTGGTGCAGACGATATTTATCAACGCTATAATATTTTTCACGGCAAATGCGCTTAGCGTGACATATTACAACACACATGTGTCACATCACACAAGTTTTACGGCCGGAATTCTCCATACAAAAACCTGGTACCTTTCAGCCTACTCACGTTTGTACAACACAATACCATAACGTTACGCTTTGGTCCAGCTTTGACCGGAAACATTCTCTAAAGATAGTATTACTTACACGAATTTGTGAGTCAATTTTGTAGAGAAACAACACATTTACCGTTATTGCTTAGCCGTTCGAAACGTGAATTTGCAAAGGTGTACTTTTGCTAAAACATTGTTTTGTAGCAATATATAATAATAACCCCAACCCGCAAAAACTTGTAGTGCATATAAAACAGAAGATTCATGTTGAAAATACCTATTGAAATACTATTCATATATGCGTCATCCAGTTGTATTCCACATTGATCACTACTAGAAGTTGCATGTTCCAGCAACTCTCACCAATGTTGATATGCTCTATTTGCCCATATAAATACATTGTGTCAAAATTCTCGTAGGTAATAGCTACACATTTGGTTTCATTTTGTTTGGATAGAAGTGCTATCGCCAGTAAAGCAAACTCAATAGCAATAAAACAGCAATTCGTCAGCGATCCAATCAAGGTACCACCGTGGCGCTTTCATTTTGCTTTGCATTGCGTAACAGGTTAGTGTTTTCAAAATCCTATTTCTTGTAGGGTACTTTACATGTATATCACGAGTTAGTCGCATCGCCAATTTCATAGTATCAAATGTGTGCTATAAGTGGGAGTTGTATGTAAATACAAAACTATAAGCTTCGGTACTGATATGTGCTTCATCCCCAAGAGTAATGAGTAAAAACTTTGCAAACAAGCAAATCGAGAGAGCAATTTGATGTAAATGTGCTCTAACCCTCCACTGTACTCATGTATGTCTATTTTAAATCATGATAATTGCTCGCAAGTACTAGCACACATGATAAAATAAGCAGTTCAAAATTAACAAGTCGCGCGATACAGATGTCAAATAAAATCGATTGTTATGTCAAGCGCCACAGCCAAAGCTATACAATGATACAGCAACACATTCGACAGTATTTTGTCTGAATATATATAGAGGGAGAGAGAGCTGTAACAGCGAGCAGTAAACTAGTTGTATCACTGTTTGTGTTTCCTGCTTACAGTGCACGATTATAAAATGCACATGCCCATGTTTTTGACTGGTGGCTATGCTACTGATTTGGCTCAGAAAATACTCGTCGTGGATGCACGCTCGGGCGACATCGATTGTAATAGCCAAAATGCATTATCGCAAACACCAGCGTACAGCAACTTGTGTGGTGAGTTCACTATGCTGCAAGTTGTAAATGGTGGCGACTAAACACTGCGCTGCAGAGCACAATTTTAAGGCCACACCATTTGAAATACAATCACCAAGGAAATTATATACAACTCCCAGTACTTACAAATTGGTTTTGTGTCAATGTTTCTGAGTGTTTTCCTATGCAAAATTCTGAATACGTCAAATCGCATCGTGTACAGGCAAATCGTATTGAGGGCATGGTTTCCGTTCAAATATGCGAAGTGGTTCATGTTGACAGTCGAACACACGGATATGCGCATTTCAATTTTGTCCGCTGTAGTCCTTACAAGCGCAACAATTAATATCGGACTTGCATTGTCTTTGTTGTCTATATATCGCAACACAGTGCTTACAACTGCACTATAATACACTATATGAAGCTGTACCGTACCCTATTTTGCCTCCGGGGTATTACAATGCGCAGAGAACTGTATATATATTTGAGTATTCATATAGTAATGGTACACTACCACTATTATACCATCGAAAAAGACAAAATGGAGTCGAACATGACTGAGTATAATTACATGGCAGGGCCCGTTAGTACTGTTTGTCGTGCTACAACATTGTTACCAAATTGGGTGATCTATTATTCATCTCTATATATTTCACTTAATGTAATTGTAGATAAATCCATTCTGAGTTTACATTATCCGAATATAGTTTTGATTGATTGCTGTGTACATATAAATAACGCACTGTATGAAATACCTGCAAAGTAGTACGTGTTTTACTTGTGTTACCTCAGATATATCGATCACGAAAATTCTCACGCACGCTTTTATTGATGTCGTGATAACCCCAAATATCATGTTGACGAAGGCTTTATTTGACGAAACTATATTAAAACACATTCAATTCTGCTCCAATATCAACAGTGTCATTTTATGGCCGCTTGACATGTATGCGCTACATTTGAGAAAATACTCCAGGTTTGGTGTACGCAATGCATACATCCGAGCTACCCGAGACGTCAAGGCTGTTTAAGTCAATAGCAATGCTAAAATTCTTATGTGTATCACATTCTCTGGGTATTTAATAGACTTTGTGCCATAAATACCTGAAGGTGGCAATGGTTTTACAATAGGAAGTAGGTTAGCTGGCGACGTATATATACTGGTCATATATATTATCACGAACGTGTAAATACTTTTGTATATTATTCGCTCTGACTTTTCTCATGGTGTGCCTTAACACATTGGCACTTGTAAACTACATCTAATAAGTATGATTGCTTGTGTGTTGTTTAGATGTCGAAAATTCAATCTGATGCTTTGATTGCGTGTTTATTGTACTGTACGTTAACATGAATGGTTGTATTGAAATCGTTACACCGCATCTCTTGGAAAATAGATATCGACTGATAATTACGTTTTTAGATGTCATTCATGGTTTCCATACAAATAAGGTAAACGCAGTAATTTTGCAATCACCAAAAGTATATCCTTTACGCATACATAGTTGGCGCTTCTAAATATTGTTTATGAAAAATGTTTGCGATGACTTTTCAAAACGGCTTAATAAATTTTGTATTCTAAATCTGAACTATTTTCGCTTAATTTTTACCTGTAGGTGGCATAATTTAACTATACGGTCAACTGTTTTCTCGTTTCCGCCACCCAAGGCTAGATGCGTATTTATGACGTTATATGACTGACGTATCTCGCTACCACTTAAATCGCACAAAACCCAGGTGCAATATCACGATATCGGAGAAATAGGTACTATAAAGACGAATACTGTCTAAGTTTCAATCACGGCCATTTAGATAACTATCACTTCATCAAAATCTACACGCAAACTCAGAACAACAGCCCCATCGTAATGCGATTCCTAAATTGAGCAAATCAATTTTACATTTGCTATCACTATTATATATAGTTAAGCCCACCCGTATGTGTCAATTCTACTTCGTGTCATAGCTTTATGATCGTAATCAGACAAATGCTTGTGGTTTGACGCTGATTTCATGGTGTATTGTTGTCACCCCTTACCACTATTTAAAATCATCTAGCACGTTTCCGCAGGTAAACCGATTACTAGACTTATTTCAATATTATGCGAAACAGTAGAGACGCTCTCGAACACGCTAGTTCTATTGAGTCATACAGATTGTCTTAAAGTAGTGATTTAAGCGTTGACGAAAGAGAAAGATATTCGGGTGTTGTGCGCTCAGTAGAGTCATTCAAATCGCTATGAGCAAAAAATGCTGTGAACTTAGTATTTTACTATCAAATGCAGCGTCGGTTACTACAGACATGCTCGCTTGGTCAACCGCGCTATCTCCAGCTGTGCTGACGTTAGCGTCGCTTACATGGGATCATAGTAAATTGGGCTGGGGCGTACTTAAGTAACTTTTTGTGCAGAGCGGCAATCTTTCCATCTTCGATCACAACTCCTTGAAGTGCGGCCGCTGCATTGAGCAGTTTTTGTGCGGATAAGCGATACCAATAAGTTCTTGTAGATGAAGCGTTCGTCGAACTTTATTGGCTCGCTGCACAGTGATTCGCGACACAAGATGTCGCTGGTGTTGATCTGTTACATCCTAGTTGTTTGTTGTTTTGGCAAGCATGAATGGGTTGTCATAGTTCCCCCACGACCCGCGATCAGACGTTGCGACGCAGCTGTTATTCGCTCATGCAAACTCTTCCATTATGAAAATGTATCCGTTTATGGTGTGTTTTTCGTGTCCAAATCATCTGCAACACGCGGGTTTGGTGACACTTCGTCGCGTGACATGAACATTACTGAATACTTATACCGATTGTGGCGTAACATCAACTTTTGATATTGGAGAAATGTGAAGTAACGTGAATTGCACCTGTTCAATTTGCATACAGCATTTACATGAATAGACACATCAAATCAATATAGCAGCCGCAACTCGCAGTTGAATTGGGAGACATGGACACTCTTGTTAGTGTGCCAAAATTTAATCTTAAGTGTATGTCAACATATCCAATAACATAAGACAAATTCAAAACGTTAATCGAGTCAACCAAACTCTGGGAATATGCATTAAAAGATGTAATAATGTACAAACGGCATTTCGACTCCCAGTCATTCACAAGAAAACGGCGCGCGATGCACCATCAGACGGAATCCTCGTATCGATGCACTGGACCGCAAAATGAAGTAGAGCAACATGCAAGCAAATAATGTTAAAAGAACCTGGCTGAGCTGGCCATGGATAAGCTGACCTGGAAGTGCGCTCCGCAGTCGAGCACTATTACTCATATCTTGCAGCAGTCCCATTCTTCACCAAGTACGCGCAAATGTATATATGGCGAAAGAGAAATAGGAGTTGGTTGTTGGTGAAGCGGTGTACAAGGAAGATGTACAATATTAAATTTAATGGTGTGGTGACAATGCACATGTTTGAACAAGTAGAGACCATTGCTCTTTTCGTGAGTGATTTACGCATAGTAGCACAAAAACGAGCTAAATCGTGATAATGCCAAATCCTGTAAAAGTATCATTTAATTTACCTTTACATTTCAAACCATTGACAAATCGAAAGCCAAAAGTGGTTTTCTAAGTGTGAGTTGTGTATATGTAGTACCCGCAAAGTAGACGCATGAAAAACTTGTTGCAGTATACCGCGCTGGATTACGCCAATTGCTCGCTGTCGTAAGCGTGTGTCGTTGGCGACATTTATGTATTTAATAGTATGTATACATGTTTTACGTTGATTGTATATATTTTACAGGCAGGTTAAGTGTAGCAGCTGGTTAGCAGACTGCTCGTCTTGGAGTATCACCAGCGCTACAATTTCCAATATAGCTGGAGGCAAAATCATTTCGATTGTTGTGATGATAAAGCTTCATTTTGCCTCTTCTGCGACGAAGATGAGTTAAAATGTATTGTTGTAGATGTGTTCGTCCTACAAATCAGCACATAGTTGCTCTTATAGAACATCTAATATTAGGGATGCGCAAACGAGCACACATCATGAAGCTTATTGTTCATCGATCGTCAGGGTACCTCAGCTATCGCTTGAATCACATCATTTAGCAAACGCCATTTAAAACCGATCCAACATCCTTCTTATATTATTAACAGACTGGTTCAGGTCTACCGAAAAGATTTATACGGTACGGTAAGACTGTGCCATTGAAATTAAATACTAAGAAGCATTGATACATAAGCATAGCTTGTTTCAGATGCTTATATACATACTCAATGCATTCTGTACAAACACGATCTCTGGTATTATAATAATAAACCTTCGTCATTACCGGAATACGTAGTCCATATTCAAAAATGTATGGTTATAAAGCTCGCAATAAACAGTTTTCGCAAGTATTTTGCTACTATCACTTTCACTCTACAGTATCCAAATCTGGTATTACCGGTGCTAACATAGGTTAAAAAACGTACCTATACTAAGGTAACAACATAGCTTATGGTTATCAAATTTATCACTGTCTTTCTATATCATTAGTTTTTGTTTTCCCATATGAATCAATCGCTGTATATCTACCATTATCCGTGATTTGTGGCTCTACGGCATCCAACCGGTCCAAAATATGTTTTGCGTATAGGCCATCTGGCAAGCTATTCGATTTCGTTCCTCTAATCCGATGTCAATGCGTCATGTCAGTATGTTTATTATTGTAATGAGTCAAACTATTCTACAATGTGCAAACAGGACACTTTAATATATATTTATCGTGACTAATATGTATAAAAAATATCTTGATTATTTTCATGTTATGATACGCTGACAATTGAAATGCCGATACTGGCTGGGCACGACCCGAATACAGTTGCCGAGTAGAAAAGTGGCTAGTGCCATACCACTTTGATCCACTAGACAATCGACGACTAGATTTTCATTCTCGACGTCAAAGTTAATAAACCAACTATATCCGCTCGCTTTGCTGATATCTCTCGACAGTTACTCGGTGGGTATTACCCAACCATTTGATTAAGTAAATCGCTGACGAAGACGTAAACAATTGCAGTCGAACACCAATCGCAGCATAACTCTTTTCTCGTAATAACGCTTTGAATAATGATTACTTGAATGCAGAAAATATTCTTTGCACTCATACCACTTCCGTGAACTTTCAGCTAAAATGACTCCTCATGGAATGTTTGCGTTTTAAAGTTCAAATTGGACTTTGTAAACTGCCATTATTCATCGATTACCTGTGGAAACTACTCACGAAAAGTTCTGTTGAATTTGTTTTCACAATGTATTTTTATGCCGTTTTGTCGACATCACAAATTGGACCAATCTCGATGTCTCTTTCATGAATGGGGGGTTTGTCTAGCGGAAAAATATGCACGGATTGCTTATCACAAGGCGCCTAAATTAAATCGTTAATTGTAAAAAAGCGATATGAGGCAAAGGCAGTGTTGATTCCATGGACGCTAGCGGAACAGAGTAGTAGTATTTTGAGGTAAGACAGATAGATTCTACGGTTTCAAACGGTGCATGTTTTATATAATTACCCTTCTGAGCAAGAAACAATTGTGCTTGGTTCTCCAACTAGCGTAAAGAATTAGCTTTAGTATTCTATTTGCGCAGCGAGTAATTGGATTTTGACATGCTGGCTTTATCAATGAATCGTTGTAATTTTAGGAACGACTTCATTAATCACACCATCTGCTACACGATGTACATTTATAAAAGGTTCAATTTTCATGCTGCGTTTTCACACTGTTAGTTTATTCTTTTGCTTACGTTTGCTGTTTGATCACAAAATATGATGTGTGACACAACAAATCAGATAAGCGTCCGATTTTGACGAAACCAACGATTGAACTATAAACTTTACACGTTGTTTAAGTTCTTGATCACTTGAGCTGCATAAAAATAAATGGTATTGAAAGAAGGGATAACGTAAACAGCACGTAAGATATCTAAAATTCAAATATTATGATGCAATGAGAACAAATCAGCCAAATCACACCGAGATAGCTACAGCACTGTGTGCGCATTATCACAACATATTAGCGTGCATGGTGATGACGCTGTGGTGTATAACATGCAAGATGTCATGAAGATACAAGTGTCACAATGCGCATGCTTTATCGATGTAGTTTTTGTTCTTTATTATATCAGTTGCATTTACATTCCAAATCAAATGCAACATGTGTGTGCGCCTCAACCTACATCAAAACACATATTTCGGGATCAAAAACTGGTTATTTACGTTGCATACTTCTGGTGAGACAACAAATATAAATGATTTACATAGTACCTTCGAAGCGCGGTGTGCGAATTGAAGGCAAATGCTAGGGTATACATGATTATAAACAAGGGAGATTGTGAGAAACATGGTTTTGTATTAGCTTAGTGTTTATTTGCTAACGAGTTCAAAACGCACGAAATGCACGAAATAGGATCATTGCATAAAAACGCTAACAATTACCGCTGATAGCAAATACTTAGTAAATTAATAGGATAGCAGGCAAAGTGGCAGAAACGCTGCTAGAGTACGTGTACTCTACTTTTGAAAGTAGCAACTGTCAAGGTATATCACTGAATTGAGATATAGATTGCCAACAATTTAGTTTTTCATGTGGCCGTTCTTGCGCCATAATTGTGTGTCTCATATTGCATTTGACATTTGATGTTTGTGCGAAGTAGCACACTAGTCAGTTTATAGACTGGATGGCTCGATAGCATAAACAGCAAATACTGAATATGGCAATTACAAGCACGATGTAAATTCTTTGCATATCAAGATGATTACAAGCCAGTAATGCTAACACGGGTGTAGTGTAGCATCATATCATGTGAACATAATTTAGGCATGACAAACTTATATAATCGCATGAACGGTATTTGTCTACGCGGTTTTAATTCACTTGATTGATCAGAAGCGACTGCCACATCTATCCGAGTTTAAGTTTGCTGATGTTTGTGACTTCACTGAATGCGGTAATGTTTGACATGATTGACATTGGTACTATAGCTCTTAATGTTAATCGACAGTTTTATCGATACCAAGGAAGCTTGATATAATGCGTGATTAAAGGTAATGACACACATAAACCTGTGTTCTATTACATATCTGAAGTTCAGCAACGTATATATGAGTAATTTTAATTTTCTATGTATGCACCACTACGTTTGTACCTTCAATATAGCTGCACCAAATTTAACACATTTTGACAACAAGAATTAACGCTTATGATAACAGAGACAATGGTTGGAAGCATAATGCAAATGTTCATTCGTACATATCCATTGTGTTGTCGCAGAGACGCACCCCCTGAGCCGTACCATTATACTCGTACTGTTGTGTAGTAGCGTCGCTCGCGTTGCGTATTTTTCACTTAGTAAATGCATATCTAATCATTGACATCCATATGGTTTTCATCAAATTTAGTTGCTATCAAACATAGCGCAGCGTTACGTGGTAAAAACTTTACATGAAAATATTGAATGCAAGTGAAAAATGGGTCATTACATGCGAAAATATAAAATTTATTCAATCACACTACATATCGTAGCAAATAGTTGTTCAGCGGTCAAAGCTGATAGTGTGAAATCTCCGTGTATAAAGTGTTGGCCAAAAGAAATACAAACATCGTATTTTTCGTTTACGAAGACTTTGCATATCTGTATTGTGAATACAATAGCAATATCCGTATCAGCAATAGTACCTACACAGTCGATGTATACATAACATGTTTGTGTTATGCAAGAAAATTATGTCGCTATGTAAATGTTATCGAATGCATATTAGTTGTAAAGTACACGAGCTTGCTTTGCTACACTAAATGTGTCAGAACTGTTCGTATCCGGGTTACAGCATGTACACCAGATGAAAACGTTTACGTGTTCAACGATCCGCAATTGCAATGGTAGTAAGTAATGACGCTAAGACTTCGCAGTTTTATCTGATCAATATACATCCTATCACGTCGCGTCATACTAATGTATCATCTAATGATATCTTTTTGCAAAACAAAATCAAAGAAAATCGTTTGTACATATTTAATCTCTTTATGGAGCAAAACGGAATGCAGTGAATTAAGGTATACATGCATGTCACTGACTGCTCGTTTCGGCTTTAAATCAGTGATAAAACTCGCAAATATTTGGCATACCACGCTATGTATATACTGTCTCTATGTAACGTCTACTTAATTTTATCCCCCAATACACATCAAATGTCGACTTGCTTTAATTTGCTTGTTTATTGTGATGAACAATATAAGCAGTACACCATATGCTGTGGCAATTTTGACAGGCTCTAGACAGTTGAAATGAAAATGCACACTCGAGAAACGCGAAATTCTACGTAACTCCTTAACTGTTTATAACAGTCGCAGTAAAATGCTCGAAAGTATTCTGGGTAGTTTACGGATATTGAAACCGTTCTTACGTATTTTGTACAGTAGCTGTTTAAACAATATTAGTCATATAGTAATATGAAATGCTCAACTCCACAGCAGCTTTACCGATGCGAGTACTGCGGCGTAAGATGTCGAGTACGAGTGCGTCCTTGCTACGCACAAAAACACCTAGATGGGTCGGAGTCGACGTGGTTGCTGCAAACACATCCACTTGTGTCGAGGTGTAGCTTTGATATTAGCACCGACGATTGCTTGACAAGGAGCGATGTTCGCTGCA
>JAADXH010000349.1:0-25637 GCA_023337595.1 Globisporangium camurandrum
ATCGCCATCTCGAAAGAACACTCGCCATAGTCTGGACACTGCACTATGCGATTCCACAGCAGCACCTCTCGAGTCGCTGCCGCTGCTCAAGAGTGCTGCATTGAGCGCCCCCAAAAGCAAAGCAGCGATGCTCGAGCTGCTTGCAGAATGCAAAGTGTGCGTGTGTGTTTGTGTTGGGTTGATCTGTTGAAGATGTTGCCGTATCGTGCCGACAGCACTCAAAGCATCACATTACATGTGCCTCTTTCGTTATCGACTCTGATCTACAGCATGACGCAAACCTCACCGACGCGAGCAGCAGTGCTGCCAGCACAGTCAATTGAGCCAAGCAACCAGCAACTTAGCGACCGCAAGCCCCTCATACAGGCATCACCATCTGACTTCACAACAACCCACAACGTGATCCCCGACGCGTACTTCTATGCCCCAAACTCATTCACGCCACTCGCAAGCGTCGATCTCCGTGACTGGAGCAGCATGTGTCGCGACAGCAGCCATCCGATCGTCGAACAGATCGCCCGCAGCCTCTCACCGCAGTGCCTCGAGCTCGACTTGAGCGGCCTCGCGTGTCCATCGAAACCGAGCGGTACGATAGGATGCACAAACCGCCAAGCGCCATTGCCACAGCTGTGTGGAATGCATGTGGCGCTTGTCGACTGACGCTCCGTGTGGATGGACGCAGATCTACAGAATCTACTGCGACGCTGTTGTCACGTCAAGCGACTGGAACTGACAGAGGCCACAAAACTCACGGTACGTCTGTCGCTGTGGTCGCACTACTTGCGTCTGCTATACATACTCTTACGTTAGACTATCGATCGCCTCGACTATACATTACAGAAAGACAGTGTCGCTGCGATCGCACGCGCGTGTCCAGACGTCGAGCGACTCAGTCTGCGCGACAGCAGCGACGACGTCACGGACGATCTGCTGCACTGCGTCCTCACGCACTTTTCAGCACTCTTGAGCATCGACATTAGTGGCTGCGACCGGATCACAGACGCTGGGCTCTTGCTGCTTGCGAAGCGGCAGGCGCCACTCGAAGTGCTGCGCATCGATGCCTGTCGCCACGTGACGCCTGCGTCGCTATTGCCGCTGCTCAAAGCACACGGCGCGCGGCTGCACGTGCTGTCGATGCGCGACTGCCGCTACGTGAGTGACAACGTTGTTGCGGCTCTGTTCACGCGCCAGCCGAAGCGGCTGCAGGAGCTCAACGTGCGCAACTGCGAGCGCCTCACCGACACGAGCATGGAGTTTCTATCGACCGTCCCGAGCTTCTACGGCAACCGCGTCACGAGTGCGTACGACAAGCTCACGCACGTCGACGTGTCGGGCTGCGTTGCGTTCACGAGCCTCGTCGCGTGCTGGCTCGCAGCATCGTGTCCGTTCTTGACGTCACTGAAAGCCGCGCAGTGCGTCGGCTGGAACGACAAAGCGGCACTCGCACTCGCGAGTCTCGAGCACCTCGACGAGCTCGATCTCTCGGGCTGTGTCCAGCTCTCTGGCGCTGCGCTCGAGCGGCTCTTTCTGTCGAACGGTTCGATGCAGACGCCGCCAACAGCAGCAGCAAGCGACGTTGTGCCACTCAAGCGCATTACAATACTCGCACTCGCCGACTGTCCGAGCCAGAGCGACAAGACGGTGCTTGCAGTCGTACGGTCGTGTGCCAAGACACTCGAGCATCTCGACATAAGCAACGTCGGCTTGTTGCAGGCGACGACGCTGATCCGACTCGTTAAAGCCTGTCGCACACTCACGGAGCTGCGTGTGTGCGGTCACCTTGGTGTCACGCGCGCAGTGCTCGCACACCTCGCGAGCTGCAACAAGCGATTGCGCGTGCTGGATCTGCGCAATTGTGCAGCAGTCGACGACCTCGCGCTGTATCCGCTGCTCGTGATGCAGTCGCTCGCCTCGCTGTTCCTCACTGGCTGCGGTCGCATCACGAAGCAAGGGCTGCAGAGTCTACCGGCAAGTATCACGCGCCTCGAGCTCCAGCGATGCAGTGGATTCGATGACGACGCGTGTTGCGTCCTCGCCGATCGACTGCGCCAGCTCGAGACGCTCGACGTGTCGATGTGTACTGGCGTCACGCGCGTCGGTGTTGCGGCGTTGTTTGACAAGTGTCGCTTTCTGTACCAAGTGAATGCGTTCCAGTGCGCGCAACTGCCAATCGCACAGCTCCATCGCGCCGTGCAGGAGTTACGCGTGAACGTGTACGACGTCGACGTCGTCGACGATCCTGACATGGCGTTTTGTGGCATCAGCGCAGTCGACGTCCGCGCTGCCGAGAAGACGCGTCGCCGCGAACAAGCACTCACTCTGCACGCACAGCGCCACGCAGCAGCAACAACAATCCAAGTGCGCTACGCTGTGCAACAGCGTCGACGACACGATCAATCGCTCGAGGTCGAGCGCGAGTGGGAGACGTTCTGCTGCGCGGTCGACATCCAGCGCGTGTTTCGCGGGTGGTATTGCCGCAAGACGTACTGCTTCGTACGCAGCCGTGGGCTCAAAGCGATCGTGTATTTGCAGTATTGCTGGCGCAAGCGGCAGCAGCAGCGCCGCGTGCATCGCGCAGTCGGCTACTGGACGAACCGCATGTTGTTGAAGTTGTTTCTATGCTGGCGCACGTACTGGCACGATGCGCAGCGCGACCGCGAACGAGCGAAAGCTGCAGTGTTTGCGTCAAAAGCGCTGCATTTCTGGGGCGAGAAGACGCTGGCGCGCATCGTCGCTGCGTGGCGCGCGTACGTGCGTGCGCGTGTCGTGAAAGGGAAGAAAGCGATCGGGTTCTGGAAGTGCCAAGCACTGCCGCGTGTCTTAGACGCATGGCGCGCGTGCACGCATAGCGAACAGCGTCGCCGGCAGCGCCTCACGCACGTGTTTCTCAATGCTGTGGCGCTCGAGACGCACAACTCGACACTGCAGCTTGAACGCGCGGTACGTGTGTCTTGTTAGTCTATCGCTAGCTGGCTGCTAATGGAGGTTGCTGACGCTGCTGCGATTGTTTTGCGGACAATACATGGATGCGACGCAGGTACGTGCGAATGCACACGTGAAGCGCCTGATCTGGCACCGCTGGCGCGCGTTTGTCGTCGACCAGAAGCGGTTCCTGCTCAAAGCGACGCTTTCGATCGTCTGTGGCGTACGTCGTGTGCTGTGTGTTGTCCATTCTGCTGCTGCTGCATGTGTATAGTGCTTGCTCTGGTCTCCTTGTCTCACTACCTATGATGTCGTCTCTCTATCGACCTGTCTGCTGTACTCACCTACGTTCCACACGACAACAGAGTCTCACTGCGTGGGCGTTCCGTCAGTGGCACCAGAGCGCAGTGCGCAATCGCCAGAGCCGCGACAAGACCCGCAAGCTGCTGCTGCGCATTGTCCATCGCGAAAAAGCGAGTGTCTGGAGTTCATGGCGCGACTTTGTGCTGACGCAGAGAGCGAACAAACGCGCACTGCTGCAGTTCTCGAGCAGCGTCCAGGTCAAGTGCTGGCGCCGATGGAAGCAGCACCACGCACACGTCACGCACCTCAAGCGCGCCGCGACGCGGGTCGCAAAACGCTTCCAGCTCCTCGGCGCCGGCAAGGCCGTTGCGACTTGGTACGAATTTGTGCAGGAACAGCGCGACGCGAAGCAGCGCATGCGTCGTGCGCTTGCGTTCTTTACGAACGCAGCACGCGTGCGGTGCTTCCACGCATGGCGCGACCACAGCGCGTACATGAAAGCGTTCCGGCTCCGCATGCAAGCGCGGCTGGAGAACATGACGCTCGCGTCGGCGTTTGGAGGGTGGATCGAGTTCACGCAGCTGCGTACCGAAGCACACGCTGCCGCGACGCAGCTCCAAGCGTTCTGGCGCGGCACGCAAGTCCGGCGCGCCGTCGAAGACGCGTTCTATTACCGCATCTGGGCCGCCGTGCTCATCCAGACAGCGTGGCGCGGTCGCCTCGGCCGGCTGATCTTACGCGCTGCGATGCGCAAAGCGCGCTTGCGCGAGTACGTCCGCGCCGAGCACGAGCGCGATGCGATGGCAGTCGAAGACGCCAGTACAAAACAGTATACGCGCGACCTTGCGATGATCGTATTGCTCCAGCGCCAATGGCGCGGCGTCGCAGCACGGCAGCTGTTCCTGGAAGTCCGCCGTGCGCAGTTTGTGCTGAAGAAGCAGCGTGAAGCCGAGATGCAGGAGGTCATTCGTGCACAGGCACGGCAGCGTGCTCTCGATCGTGTCCAGTTGGCGAAACGCAAGCAGCTTGCTGCCACTGAAATCCAGCGCCACATCCGCGGCTTTTTAGGACGCAAGTGGTTTCGATCGCAGCAGGATGTACTGATACAACAGCGCGCTGCGATGCGCGTCCAAGCAGTCTACCGCGGCCGCATGTCCCGACGCCGTACGTCCGCGCTGCGACGGAGCTACATCACACGCATGGAGATCCTCGCACGCCGAGCAGTCGAAGGCACGATGCTGCGGACACTTGGAGCAACGACGCGGCCGACGCAGCGCGGGTTGCGGAGCTTCCTGTCGTTCTTTGGCCTCGACCCTGCGACGTTTCTCACCGACGTTCGCGTCGTGATGAAAGAAGTCCGCGAAGACTTTCAGACGTTGAAGCAGTTCTTTGACGTCGTCAAGACCAAAGTGCATGCGAACGCAGCGACGGCTTCTGCTAGCGCTTCTTCGGCTGCAGTGTCAGCAGTACCAGCTGCTCCAACCACAGCACTATCGACTGATAGTAAGCCGACATCCGTAAGTAGCAAAGCTGCTGCGACGGCCGCTGCTGCAGCTGCGAAGGCCGCCCAGCTGCGCACAAAGACGGACGCTGCAAAGAAATTCCTCAGTGACTTGGAGCAGATTGTCGATACGACGGCGACTGAGAAAGCGACGCAGCAAGTGAGCGTCGAGCCCGGCATGGCCGTGCGCATCGTGTTGCGCGGCCACCATCGATGTGGCGAGACGGCGTTCGTGCTCGGCGTGAAAGACGACATTGCAGAGGTCAAGATGGACCTCGACGGCGCGCTCGAGTTCTTCCCGCTCATGGTGCCCGCGACGCGCGTCGAACCTGCGAAGTGCACGCTGCACAAAGTGCCGGAGCTCGCGTTCACTGCTGCGTACACGACGGCTGTGAACGGGACGATCAGTGCAGCGTGGCGCGCACAGCTCGCGGCGTACGCTGCGTCGATCGCGAACGACTCGAAGCGATTCTGTGCCGCCCGTGTGATCCAGTGCGCGGCGCGCGTGTACCTCGCTCGCATGCGGTACCAGACCGAGCTCGAAGCGCAAGGCGTGCATGCTGCACGACGGCAACAGGCGCTCCTCCGCGTGCTGCAGACGTTTGGATGCGCAAACACGCGGATTGCTGCGATCTTGGTCCAGCTGCGCTTTGTCCATGCGCTCAACTTGCCGCCAAACCTGCCGGACGAGCCACTCGCGGTTCAGAAGATCGTCGACCGTGCACAGCGCTGGCGCGCACGGCGCACTGAGGTCCACCAGGCGTACTTGCGACTCGTGCCGGAACCGTTCCAGGGCGACGGCGCGTTCCACGGCGAGCTGATGCCCGTGCCGTTCACGCACGTGCTCGACAAGCTGCTGCACTACCCACTGCGGTGGCTCCAGCGCGCCGCGTGCGTGCCGCTCGCCCAGCAGCTCGAGCAGCGCGGACTCGCGGAGCTCGCGACGTTCGTCGGCGGCGCAGAGTTTGTCAAGACGTTTGAGGAGCGGCACACGAACGCACGCGAGCACTTTTTTCCACAGCTCCAGCGCTGTTCGTTCTGTGCGTCCGAGGGCTGGGCACTCGTCCACGGCATGTTTGCGACCCGGAAAGTCCCCGTCGCGTTCCCAACGCTTCGCAACTCGTCACGGAAGAAGAAGCTCGTGTCGAAGCTCGTGCCGCACGGCTGGGGCGTCGCGCACTTCCTCACCGGTAACGCAGGCAGCGGCGGCTTGGACAGCGTCAATTGGCTCGCGCGCAATGCGATCGAAGCGCAGTTTAAGAGCCTGCAGCTTGTAAAAGCCATGAAGCAGCAGGAGCACGAAGAGCGCCTTGCGTCGCAGATCCTCGCGCGCCAAGGGACGCTCAACACTTTGCGGTCGGCCGAAGGTGCGCGCGGGTACGCGAAGCGCCACGCAGCGCTCAGTACGCTAGAGGAGCAGACCCAGCGGTTCTACAAACGCTACAATGACGAACAGGCACTGCGCGCACGCGAAGAGATTGCGATCTTTGCCGAAGAGCAGCGCGTGCTTGCAGTGATTGCCGACGAGAAGCGCGCGCTCGAGCGCCAGGGCCGGCACTTGCATATGTTACAGCAGCAGATCCCAGAAGGCGTTGTTGAGCTCGACATTGTACGCTCGAGCAAGAGCGCACTCGAGTTCCTCGTCGCTGGCTGTGGGATCGACGTCCAGTACGACGACGACGCGTGGTACTCATGTGAGGTCTTGCGCGTCGATCCGTTCGAGACGTGTACGGCCGACGTGCTGTACCTCCAAGACCAGCGCCGCGAGACGATCAAGCTCGTCGAAGCGTCTGTACTCGAAGCCAAGCAGTTCCAGCTCGCTGTTGCCTCAGCTGCCTCAGCTGGCGCACAAGCTAAACCTCGCAGCATTGCAGAGATCACTGCTGCCGCTGAAGCGAAAGCGCGCGATGACGAGATCCCGTTCCGCATGTGGCGCGCAGGCAGCGCAGTTGACTTGGTGTGGGCGCCGCCGTTCGACAACGGCGCACCGATCACGCAGTACGTGATCGAGTGGAAAGACGACGCCGACGAGACAGTGAGCGGCAAGAAAGAAGTTGGCGCAGCAGTGGCGACGATGGTGCAAGAGCCAAGTAGCGATCGTAGCGATCGAGAAGGTAGTGACACGAGCGACAGCAGCGTCTCATTGCTGTCACCGCCAACGCGGACGACGCTGTGGCCGATCCCGCTCGAGCGCGCACAGACGCTGCGTGTGCGCGTCGCCGCCGTGAACTGCAAGGGCACGGGCTTGGCGAGCGTCTACACGGCGCTGCCAGACGACCTCACGGACGTGAGCTTTGCGACCGCAGAGCCGCTCGTGCGACCGCCGATCGACACGTCGCCGCTCGAACATTGCGAACGATGCGCGATGGCGTTGGAGGACGAACACTCGAGCGAACATCGACGTCGACTCACGTGTGTCATCTGCAACGTAAACGCGCCGACCGAGGCGGGCGTGCACGAGCACATTGCGCGGACGCACGCCGTCCCGCTCCTCTGTCCGTTTAAGTCGTGCCGCCAAGTGTGTGCGTCCGAGCGGGCGTTGCGGTACCACATGTGGCGCTGCTCGGTGGCGACGCCGACGATAGAGGAGCGCACGAGCGAGCTGTTTATGGAGATCTTTGACTTGTCGCGCCAGTACTGTCTCCGCAAACCACGACGGCACGTGCTCCCGCGCAAGCGTGGCTCGGTTGTCAATGATGCGAACGGCGTCGACTTTGACTGGGACGACGACGACGCGCGTGCGGTCGCAGAAGAGATGTACCTCGACGCCAAGTTTGCCGACGCACGCGCTGCGTGGTTTGCCACAGCGTGCGAGATTCACGAACACCGCCTTGCAGCAAACGCAGTGACGAAGCGACGGGAGCGCGAGAACCAGTACACGCCGCCGCGTGCGCGCTATGGGCTGGACTTTGCGTCCGCGGAGCTCAACGTCGCGCGGCGCAACGCAGTGCTACGTACAATCGCAGCGCTCCAGAGCGACCTCGATGCGTTTGTGCTTGAGACGACGACGCAGATGGACGCTTTGCGGCACGACGAGAGTGAACTACAAGCGTACGTTGCGCTCAAAGTCAAGCGCATGAAGACAAGCGAAGAAGAGTGGCAACGACAGTCGCTCAAGCGCGAGAAGAAGAAAGCGATGAAGTCGCTCAGTGCCGTACAAGACTCGATCGCGACGCTCACAGCAACGTCGACGCTGCGCATTGACACTATGACAGCTGAGCTCGCACGGCTTGGTGCGATCGAGCGCGCGTTCGTGCCGTTTACGCACCAGGTCGTGCGCACCGTGCGGCTCGGGACGCTCGTTCGTGAGACGCATGCAAAGAGCAACAGCGTGCTGACGCTCCATCGCACGATCCTTGACCATTTCCAGGACGAGCTGCGCAAATTGCTACTGCGCGCACACCGTGAAGTCGAGGACTTGGAGGCGTGGGACGCGATGATCGCTGCGCGGCGCAAGCAGCTCGAGACGCTCCAGGATGAACTACGGCGCTTGCAGCTCGTGCACCACGCCGAACAGCAGCGGTACTTGCAGCTACGTGACGCGGGTGACGAGCGCTATGAGCTTCAGAAGCTCCGCGACCAGCAAATTCGGATCATCACGCGCCAAGAGCGCGCTGCACAGGAGCTGCTGGCGTCTAGTAAACAGACTAGAGCGCAGGCGGCTGCAAAAAGAGCCAGTGGCACTAGCGCACACGATATGAACGGATCGTTTGAACTCACGACGAACCTCGCATCGCTTGCGATCGTGAACCACGACCTCGTGCTCCATGAGAAGTTTATCAAAGGCAAAGCTGCTGACGCCGAGTACCTCCGAGACGACAACAGCGCGGGAGCGACTGCCGTGCCTGAATCAAAGCTCGCGGGTGTCGTCGCCGGCGAAGAGAACGTTCAAGCGACTGGATCGAGTCAGTTACAGCAACAGCAATCGGGTGGCGAGACGTCCAGTGAAGAGCCAGCGCGTAGACTTGTAGTCACGAACACGAACGCTGATGCCACTGCTGTCGTCAGCGACGACGCGGTCGCGCTGGCGATCAGCAAATCCACCAAGTTGAAGCGCAAGACGCACGCGGAGCTACCACATACGTACGTGCGGCTCGAGTGCAATTTTCACGACGGGTTCATTCGCGGCCACGTCCGGATCGAGTTCAACGACACATCGGTCTACGACGGTCCGTTTGTCGAAGACGTGCACTATGACAAACCCGCCGGTGTGCTCGAACCCACAAAGACCCACGCTGTGCTAAAGCACTGGGGCAAGTTTACAACTCGCGACGGCACGATCTGGGAAGGCGAGGACGTCGACAACTACTTCTCGCCGCTCACCGCCACTGGCGCGTGCTTCCACGTGACGACACCGGTGCAAAGAAGCAGCAGCGCGGTGCAGGCGACGACCAAGTACGTTGGCTCGGTGCGTCGAGGCAAGTACCACGGCTTTGGGACGCTCACGATGCGCTATGCGTCCGCACAAGGCGAGTACACGGGCGAGTGGGTCGGCGGTCACCGCGACGGCTACGGCATTGAGCGCTACGACGGCGGTGAGATCTACGAAGGTTACTGGGAGCGCGACGTGTACCACGGCGCTGGCGAGATCGTATATGACGACAATTCACGCTTTGAAGGCACGTTCCGGTTCGGTAAGTGGCACGGCGACGGTATCCGGACGCTCACGAGTGGCGATCGGATCCTCGGAGACTTTGTCGACGGCGTCTTGAATGGCGCTGGGATCATGGAGTTTGCCGACAAGCGACATTATCACGGCGCATTTCGCAATACACGGCGCCATGGCATCGGCGTGCTCACGTTTGCGAACGGCGACCGGTATGAAGGGCCGTTCGAGGACGACGTGCCGCACGGCGAAGGCAAGTTCATCACGCGCGTGCCAGCGAGCGACGGAAGCAGTGGCGAACCGCTCGTGCGACTCGGCAAGTGGGTCCGTGGCGAGCGCACGGCGTGGCTCAGTCGCCCGAGCAGCGAGCTCGCGACGACGACGTTCATCGAGTACTTTGCCGTGCTCCAGAACGTCGTCGGCGAGCTCGAGATGGACCTCGTACTGCCCAAGTTTACGACGCCGTACGCCGTCATGGTCGCAAGCATGCTGCCAAACCTCCCAGAAGGCGTGGATCCCGACGACGCGTTCGTCCAGACGATCGTGCGCATGCTTGCGAAAGCGCAGAACATCGTCGTTGGCACGGACGTGCTCGACAAGACGGTCGCAGCACACACGGTCGTGCAGCGCGAGCTCGACTATGCCGTAGCGGCGCTCGAGGCACAACGCAACACGGTCGAGCTCGCCGAGCGCATGCTGCGTGAACAGATCCGCACCGTCTCGGACCAACAGACGGAACTCGATGTGATGACCGCGAAAGAGCTCGAGATGCAAATCAAGCTCGAGAGCTTCTGGAAGCGCGACGCGGGGTCGCTCAGCCTCGAACGTGCGTACAAGCGCGCAGTCGACGCGCTCCGAGACGTCGACGTCATGGACTGGTTCAAGCTGCGCGCCGCGAAGCTCGACGACGTCTACATGTCACTGCTCGAGGCGTTCGCGATCCTACTGAACTTTACCGACAACGCGTACTTGTACGGCAAGCCGTACGTACCGACGCGCGACGACATCATGCAGCTGCTGTCGAGTAGCCACGACAACGTCTACCTCGGCGACAAGGAAGCGCTGATCCACCACTACGACGTCAAAGCGATGTACGTCTTGCCGCTCTTTGACGTTTACTCGTTTGGCGACGGCGCGCGCCATGCGATGCTCACGGGACTCGCGCACGTCGTGCATCACCCGCGCTTGCGGCCGCACAACTTTCGGCTCCAGCAGATCTCACCGGCTGCCGTTGCGATCTGCGCGTGGGTGCGCGCCGCGTACTTTTACGCACTCAAAGCGGCCGAAGTGTACCCGGTCATGAAGCGCGTGCTCACGCAGCTCGTTGTGCTCGAACGGCTGCGGGATGCGCTTGCTGCTGCACAACGCGTGCTCACAGACGCGCAGCGAAGTGCTGACGCTGCGCGAACGCAGCTCGCGGACCAAGTGGCCGTCGTCGATGAGTTGCGGCGCCGTGAAAGCGAACTACAGCGCGTGATCACAGGCATCGAGGAGCTCGAACGCAACGAACTCGTCCCGATCGAGAAGCAGCACGTCAAGCGGCCACAGACGTTGCGTCCTCAGTCGGCAAGTGTCGCTGCTGGCGACGCACTCAACGCGGTCGATGGGGGCGGCAACGGCAGCAGCGACGCCAAACCAGTAGCAGCAGCTGCACGAACGCCGACGGTGAACCATCGCCAGGTGTTTGAAGAGACACACGACGTTGAGAAACAAGCTGCGCGGCGATCGAAGGAGCGCGTGCTCGAGCAGATCCTTACGAGCCCCGAGCGTGCGGAGGCGTTTGCGCTGTTGAAGAAAGAAGTGCGCAAAGTCGTCGAGCGCAGCGGCGAGGACAACGGCGGTGTCTGTAGCGTCCCGCTCGCGTCGTTCCCCGCTGCGTACGAGCGCGTGATGCTCAAACCGCTCGATCCACTCGCGTTTGGCGTCAAGAAGCTGCGGACGCTGCTCACGCTCATGGACGACACGTGCGCAATTGTTGCACCGGAGCGCGAGAGCGACGTTGAGACCGTGCAGCTTCCTGTCGACCCAGACGAAGCTGGTGGACTGGCGATGCCACCGCGACTCGCGTGCGTCTGTCGGTTGTGTCCTGGCGTGAGCTACGCGAGCAAGCGCGAGCTCACGATCCACGAGATGACCAAGTGGCACGGCTGGAACAAGCAGCGCAAGCTTTGCGGCGAGCCGGTTGTCAAGTGGACGATCGCCGCGACGTTCTGGAGCGAGGCGTACGACAGCGTTGACGGTGCGATCTGCTACTTCAATCGCATGACTGGCGACGTCGTCAAGAGCGCCGAGCCGCCACTGGAGATGCAAGCAAACGACGTGCTCCTGGAGCTGCTGGAGGACGAGCGTGTATCAGCAGAGGAGGGAGTGACTACAGGTAGTGAAGAGCACGGCGACGAAGCAGCAGAGGCGCCGCTGGTTGTTGCTATCGACAGTGCGGTGCATGAAGCAAGAAATGGCGATGAACAGGTCGATGCGACTGACGTAGTGTCGGTGCCGACAACAACAACAACAACAGCATCAACAAGCGAGACGGACGTGTGGGAAGAAGTCGCTGACGATGCTGGGAACGTGTACTTTTACAACAAGCGCACGGGCGAAACGAGTTGGACACATCCGAGCGCGCAGGCAAAGGAGTGACGATAGACCAGCAAGCTGTTGAGTTGTAGAAGGATGTAGTCGGCGAGAGAGATGGCGGAAGTGAGTGGGTAGCCATAATAAAAGCCGTCGCGCGTGAAACTTGGAGGCTTTCAGTCCGATGAATAGAGCGGACGTGGGGTGCGGGTGCTTGTGTGCTATCACGCTTTCGCTGTGCTCGCTGTAGGCATAGACTTGGTAGACCAGTTCGCTATAGCAAAGCGACTTCGATAAGCGTCCGACTTGCCCGACTTGCATGCTAATGTCGTAGATAGATCGACATGACTATAGTATGGCGTGTAAGCCTTTGTACGCGAACCAGATCGATGGATCGCTACGGTGGGTGCGGCTCAGACGCGCGCGGCTGCGCCTCGTATCTCATCAATTGCCGCTATGCAGCTCTACCTTTATGCTCGACTTTTTGGTGCAATAGTCGCAGATTTGTGACCATGTGTGAACTGTGAACATGATCAACCGTACAAGGCTCGCTCGCAAAGTGCTGGTGGTGAAGGAGTTCAATGAAGGACAACATAGGTCGTCTAGACTTGGTTTGATGCCGACCAGAATCAGCATCGGCAAAGGCTGCGACCGACATTGGGTATGTCAATAAATCGCAAAGTCTACGGCCTCGCGTAGACAATCGTGGCTGTTTGAAGCATCCAGTCAGCAACCCGATCTTGTTGTGCCATCATTGCTTTGTCGAGTGCGCTGCAGATCGCTGAGTGATCTGGTGATCTGAGTCGCGTTGTTGTCCCACAACAACGAAGAAAGACCAGAGGTCGTCGCAAGGTTTGCTTTGTTCGCGACCTTGTGTCGAGCGCCAGTTGCATGCACGAAATGTCGAGTCAACGCGCCAGGTTGTCTACACCAGGGCAAGGTTCAACGAACTATCCGGTCTTGCGTATCCTCAGCTCACTAGCAGCCGCTCGTCAATGTCTCGGTTCATAAATTTACAAGATTGCCGCAATGTTGTGAGCTCCAAACAACTTGTTGTTACAAGTCATGCAAGTCAACAACAATGTGGCAATGACAGCGACGCAAGTATGTGCTCAAATATAAATGATGGAATGTGTCATGTTAAATAGGGTTCGCATCTTGCTCTCTGCTGCTGCTACTGGTCGCAACAACAGGCAACGACATCAAACATACGCAAAAAAAACACACATGCTGCTTGCTACCGCAGCCGTCTCTCTCAGTTGAGCAGCGACGCAATCGACGAGAACCGCGGTGTGCTGAGCTCCGGCAGCGACGGCGATGTCGGCGACACGTCGCCGTTTGTAGAAGACGACGGGGACGACTGGACATGCGCGAGCGACAGCAGCGTCTCCGCGACCGTTGGTGCTGCTTTGCTCTCGACTGCTGGCTCCACAACTGTTGCCGCGTCACCAGCTGCGACACCCTCGTCACTCTCCGTTGGAGGCTCGGCGTGCTCGTTGCCAATGTGAACTGCACACAAACCGCCTTTTTTGGCCCGTGCCGAGCACCACGACAGGCTACACCGACGGCCGCCGCCGTGCGAGTAGCACAGCCCGCCGCTCTCAGATGAGCTCTTGCAGCCGCTGATGCGGCATCGACGGCCGCCGCCGTGGCGCTTGCACAGGTCGCGGCTGACGGCGCCGTTGTTGCAGCCGTCCATGCGGCACCGGCGGCCGCCGCCGTGCGAGTAGCAAAACCCGCGGCTGCGCGAGCTGTTCTTGCACATCGGGAAGTCGCACTTCTTCGGGAAGCAGTTGCGCTTCGACGCTTTCGTCTCGTCGTCGTCGTCGTCGTCGTCAAGCTCATCGAGCGCCGATGGCGCGACAAACACTTCGTCGAGCTCGTCGTGCCGCCGCTTCTTGGGCAGCAGACTGGCAGCAATGGGGCTCTTCTTCTTCGCTGGCTTGGTCAGCATCATCGACTGTTGCTGTGGCTCCGCCTTGACGACGATCGGACCTGGGACAGCCGATGCTGCTGGAGCAAACGGCAGTTTGTCGCTCTTGCTGAGCATCGCGCGCAGCGGCGGGAACTCGAGGCCGCGCGACGGCTGCGTGCGAAACTGCTGCGGCTGGTAGTGCACTGGCGCCTGGTACGCCATGTGCTGCTGCGGCGGCGGCGCGTGGCTCTGTTGGTACGGCGACTGCCACTTGTCGCTCGCTGTCACGACCGAGCTCATCGTGCGTGGCGCAGTCGCTTGCTTGGACGCATACTCGGCGCCACCGCTTGGCGCGTTCGTGTACGGGTTGTACGAGTAGCCCACTGCTGCGCCGTTGTGGGCCAACGGCCGGCCGTACGCGTCGTAGCTGCCGTGGTAAGCTGGCGCGTAGGGACTCGCGTGTTGCTGGTGCTGCGGCAGGTGGTGCGACGGTGGCTGCTGCTGACGGATGTACGGTCCGACGGCGCCGCTGCTGTTATGGTGGCGGTGGTGGGCTGGCGACACCGTGGCCACCGACATGGACGGCAGCGTCGGTGCGATCGCGCCATCGCCGAGGACGCCCGCGGAACGAGCGGCGAGCACGGCGGGCGTGACGTTGCGCGTGTGCGTCGGCGGCGCCTGGTCGTGGAGCAAGTAGATCCACGTGCGCTCCTGCACCTCGCGCTCTTCGGACTGCTTGGTGCGCATGGTGGTAGTCGACGGTTTGTTGAACGGACCTGTGTCTCGGGATCAAGCTGCTGCTGGCGGAATGAGCTGTTGTCCCTGCGGGTAATGGCGGCTGCGAGCGAGCGCGTGAGTCGGAAAATGAACGCCACGAATGTTGCGGCAAAAGCAAGGCGACAACAAACGAAAAGCTTGATTGCTTTTGTGTTTGAGAACGATGAGTGTTTTGTGGTTAGAGAGTGGGAGGAGGAGCAAAACCGGGGTGTGCACAAGTGCCCTTTCCCATGGGTGCCTCCTTTGCAAAAGCCCTCATAAAAATCGGAAAACTCGGAAACATCCGAGTGGAAAAAACATATACAATAGAAATCTCAAGCAAGCGTTTGCCAGCGCATGCCAACAACAACAGCAGATCAGAGTGTCGTTTTGTCCAGCGTTCGCGTTCGCAAGGTGTGCTGCCTGTTGTTCCAAGCCGTGTGCTTTAGCTTTATACTGGGAGTTCGACGGGTACCTACAAGCGCGTTGTCGTTAAAATTAACAAGCAAAGTTGCTGTTCTTCGTCGTCAATAAATGACGCAATCGAGCAAATCACAAAACAGTCACTCATCCAGCCAGCCAGCATCGCATGAAAAAGCAGACGAAAAACGACGAATACTGGACACCAGTCAAGTCAGGCATTGTCGTTTACACTCTTCGGCTGCAATCCGTCAGTAGACGCAAGTCGTGTCTCGCAACAAACGACTCAAACAGTCGTGGTCACGACAATTGGCAGATTCGCACAAGTGAACATGCCGCAGCAGGTAGCATGCAGCCAAGAGCGTCGCCATACCTTGCGATACAGGCAATAATACTATACCGTATTGTACGCGGCGCAATGGTCAATGCATAGCAATATACAGAGAGCACGAATGCGTATACCGTATTCGTGCTGCTGTTGTGGTGTTTTTTTTCGAACCCGGATCTGTTGCTTTGTCCCCTTTTCAAGATTTTCAATATTTTGCGTCCAGTGAAATCGGTTCAGCAAAGTTTCGTTTAAAATCAATAGTGATAAAACCCAAAATCTGTACACTCACCAGTCTATTGGACCTCGAGCGTGACGACGAACATCAGACTTTGCTTGAGCGCTTGAGCAAACAACGTGTGCGCTCTCTCTCTCTCATAAATTCCTTTCCATCGACTTGATCCAGACGCGCTCGCTAACAACCTGCTGCTGCAAAAAGCTGGTCGCCATTCTCACTGTCGCACACGAGCACCCACCCGCCGCGATCTCGACAGCAGATGGCTCTCGGAGCGACAGCATAGCGCTTGATTGCTGTATATCTGGCTCATTCACGATCGATCCGTTGGAGTAGAGTCAACACGCTCGACGCAAGCCCCTAGAATCGTCAGGCGTCGTCGGTGCAGCAAATCAAGCGCACGGCCGCCGCAGATGGTATCATTGCGACTCACAGAGGATCACGGCCGTGATCTCAATGTCCAGGTTATATTTCGTGAGTCCCACTGACTGCTTCAACCACGCACATTCTGAAGCACCACGTCGTTCGTTTTTGTCGATCAGGCGACGACGTTGACAACGGCGACAATAATGACACAAGGAGAAGTCGAGAGAGAATATCGTTTCAGCACGACTGATCCTGTGTGATGCTGTGCATGTTGCCGGTCAATGACGTTTTGTGTGTGCGCCAACGGCCGCGGATTGTGGATTGCATGACAAGCCGCTGCGCTGTCGTTCTCAAAGAGCTCTTTTGCGTCAGCCACGTAGCACACGGCACACTCATCTGCTCCAGCGCACATGCACATTTCGAGTGCAAGTACTAGTACAGTTCAACGTGTCCACACATCCATGCGTAGGAACATTGCTGATCGAGTAAAGGCTGCAAATGCACCTTACTTTGCCGGTGTCTCAAGCTGGCGACAACGTGATCGAAAAGTGGACACGTCCAAAGGAATTGACAAAACATGACTGTTCGTCTGTTGTTTGTGCTGACTCGATTCTTAAGTGGCTTCGTTTTTTCTGGCTCGTTTGTGCATTTACAGTATTGTCGTCGACGACGAGCACCAGCGAACGCACTCAAAACCAAGGCGCAACCTGGTGCCACAACAACAATATCGCATGCGCGCTAGTTGTTCTGAGATCGCCGCAATATTTCAGATCTGGGCGGTGGAAGCACTCACGTCGTGGTAGCGGCTGCGATGTTCACAGATGAGTTAGCAGATCAGCTACGCGCAAGCGCGATGCTGGCGGCGCCGACAATAGGGGCCACAACAGTAGCGGCTGCGCTAGCAAGCTGCGAACGAGCAAAACGCTCTGGCACGGTGCCTCACACTCAAATCATTCGATGATTTACTACAGCTACAGTAATTCTTAGGGATCCATGATCTCGTGACGCTTCAATCCGTCGCTCTTTCAAAGTCACGCGCTCAAATGGAGGCGTTGGGGTAGCCTCAGTGGAGGAGCTCGATCTTGGCTGCAAAGCGAGCATGTGCAAGCTCCGATGTGTGGTCGCTGAATCAAGCACCAGCGACCGACCTGTGATCGTGACGACGGTGCAGCGAAACATGCGCCGCTGCGCCAGAAAACGCCCGAAGCGCGACGACCTCTGTACGACGCGATCCTGTTTGTGTGAGAGCAAACCTGCTTGGTGAGCTTAAAGCCACAGCACTGCAGTTGCAGACGCGAGTTAGAGCGCTCCAGTTCCCTCGGTAACTGCGGTGGCCGCGCTTTTCAACCTGCCGCGCTCACAGGTGTGGGAGCACTGTGCGTGTCCCAGCCTGATCGCAAGCGGTCCATGGACGCAACAACAACAACTGATCACCAAGCATGTGCTGCGGGCAACGCTGCCGCGACACAAAGAGCGGGTAGTTCAGCCGATGACGCTGGCTGTCTCAAGTCGAGTACAGGGGTTGACTGCTGGCTGCAAAGCCAGGTTGCACAGTCGCTGGCTATTGTGCAGTTCAGGGTGCAGCATAACGTCGATCGAGCTCCTGTTTGCGAGTTGGTTGGCTAGCAAAGTATTGCTTGCTTTGCCACCACGCAGTGATGCTAAGAGGGACGCTCATTGATATTCGCAGCCGTTGTTGCTGTGTGCATGCATGTGTGTCGTGTGCTGTGTTTGTGGTTGTATACGAGCAATTGTCGCCGAGCACCTCGCGCGACGTCAGTCGTCTGCAGATGCGAAGGCACGCCGACTCATTGGAGCGTCGGTAATGTTTCGACTGCTGCGCACACATCGCTTGACACACGAGCCGAAATTGAGTTGAGGTCCACTCTTTGTCATTGTGCCTGGCTCTTACACATTAGATGTCCCGGTGCTCGATTTTTTCAAATTCGAAACGGTCGGTCGTGTCGGGTGGTCGAGGATGAAATAGTGACGCAAAACTTATATAAACCGGTAAACAAGACTGTTCGAATATTATACAAACTATTTAAATGCGGCACACCAACGCCATGAGTTTGCGCATTCTGTTGCGAGCAAGCATTTGCTACGCATCTTGAGTCTCATCTTTTGCGATCTCTTCTTGTTTTCATTTTGGATCTCTTGGGTTTCGTTATTTGGAGTGTTTGAGCGCTTGTGGTCTCTTGGGTGTCGTCATATTAAGTGTTTGCGCGTTTGTGATCTCGGGTCTCATCATTTCCGAGCGTCTGATACGCACGTATTCTTTCATCTATTTGGCATCGTGCAACTTACTGACCACAAAACTCATGTGACCAGGTTTGAGGTAATACAATTTGTGTAATTACTTATACAGCATTTTTCTCATTCATAATAGTACTTTCAAAATAAATTCAGCGAATATTGTGTCGATTCTAATATATGTTGATCCCGACAATTATCATTTATCACATATATATGGTACTTCAATATATTATTTCGTTTCGAAACAGTATATACATTGTAAAATGGCAGAAATTATTGTTGCACTGTAAACTTAGCCAAATATCCCCGAGCAAGGCTAACTGCCAATACCACCCGCAAGCGTTGACGCGATAGCAACGCCTTCAAGAGTAGAAACAAAGTCTCTTGCTTGCACTGCAATGACGTGCAAGTGAAACTGTTTTATGATTCTGCTCGGTGCGTTGCTTACTCATTCTCATCTTTAGCAACATCTCAGTGACATTGGCGTTTAGAATTGCCAGGTCTAACAGGCCGACAAACAAGCTCGTGTATAACTTTCTGGAACGAAAACTCAATTAATTTGAGTATCGCTGCAATCTCAATTTGACCGTGTCTGTACACGTCTCTAAACATTTGATGATTCTTCGTAACAACACAAACCACGGTGACACACCCAAGTTCTTGAGCTCTGAATTGTACAAAATTTCTTGTTGGACTAGTTGCCATTTAATTTATCAGTGCGACAAAACCCAAACAAAATACCTTCTACTTAAATTTACACACATCACTAATGTACCAAGTCCACTCCTAGCGCGAAAATCACCACACGTATTCACGCAATGCATGGCAATGCAACCCCCGCCGCGCTGCTACAGACGTCACATGCAGCATTCATACCACGTATGTAGGCATGTGTGCACGCATTTTGTTTGTATTATGTCAGATCACGAACAGTGGTTGTTGTGCCTGTCCACATTGCGTGTGTACATGCCAACCATCACGTGTCAGTCTTCGCATCTTGTGTGACCTCGCTCAAACACGTACGCGTTCGCATTCACGTACGTATAATGACACACTTACTTGCGACTTGATTCGTCGCGATTTACCTGAATCGTTCGTGTGTTTGTGCATGAAAAACAATCTGCCATCGTCTTTCGCCTTGCTCCACCGCATCACAACCACCCTTACGCCTCTACCAGACGACATCAGTGACTCATCGCGTTTGGGTGTCATGGCGAGAACTCGTGCAATCTCGCACACAGCATCATTGGCACAAGCGATGCTGCAGATGCTCGACAAGACGTGACATCAAATCTCGCACGAAGCGGATTTGAGTCAAATCTAATGATCACTGAACTTACCAATACATAGAAACATATTAGAAATGGAGCGACGAAAACATTTGTCGATAAAAGAAAAACAGATTATAATAAAAACAGGTCGATGGTCGATGTTCTCAATCATCATAAGTGAAAAGAGCAACGGAGGAGCAGAATGAACGACTACAGCCTCACGACGCCCGCGATACCCGCAACAGCACTCGACGATGACAAGGACGCGATGGGTACGAAGGCACGCGACGACGATGACGACGAGTGGGTCGAAATAAAGCTACAAGAGCTGGAGGCGCTAGCTCAATCTGGCCCGCTGGCTCTGTCTGGTTCGCTGCTGCGAGAGTATCGTACCGGTCAGTGGACCAAGAACTTGGTTCAATTTTTCGACATCGGCGTAAAGCTCACGCCACACACGAACTGGCACACCTTGTCCGAGCTCCTATGTATACGGTCGTTTGACGAGTGCCGTCAACGGTACTACTGGCTGCTGCGCAAGGCAGCTTCCACAGCGAAAATAAACATGACAATAAGTTTTCGACATAGAGTTATGTCGACGCAATTGACTCGCTTGCGAACTCGACCGGCATCACAACACTGGAGGGATTGTTGTGCATCATTTGCCGAGCAATATTGCATTATAGCTCGCGATTAATATTTATCACTCATCCAGTCGACGCCGACCATATTGCGAAGATTTTAGTGAGAGCGAGAAACTCAGGATCAAAATTATTATGGACTTCCGCGAGTCTTAAACGAGCATGGTGTGGTCAAAAGACTCCAATCCACCGAAAAGCGTCGCTCTCATTGTCATAAATGTGTGTAAAGCACTTCGTATGATGATATGATTCTATTTACGAGATCCTGTTTTATCTTGCTATAGAACAGTAAAAAATTTCAATGTAGGCTCTACATCGCATACCCTTTTATGTTATTTCGCATGATTTAGGATGTTTGATCGAAGACAACTTTGTCATGAGCGAATCGATGAATATATCACTCGATGGCAACTGATTATAACCTGGAAATGATGTCTGATTGAATAGTGTGTGTCCTCTCTCGCAGTCCTGCTCCAATGTTCAACATGTTTTTGATTTCATTTTATTCAGCGGTGTCGTGACAGCAATATGGTAATCTTGGACATGTAAGCCGAGCTTTTCAATGATGTCGTGACGTCGCAAAAGCGTAACAGCGTGTTGTTACACCAATTTTCTTGCATTAGAGTGTTCCTTGGATGAAGCACAACGAGTTTTTATGAAGACAAATCAAGAGGAGCAAGTTGATGCGATGCGTTGTGTTGTGTTTTTGATCTCGTCCAGGTGTTTTGAAGAGAAAGTAATTACTTAGGAGCAAAAGTCTTCTAATTGTAATACCTTTTCTGCTTATGTATCATCGTTCTTAACTTCTCTATATCCGATGGGCGAACACGATTTCAATAGTTTGTAGAGCGCTGTCCCGTCGTGGCATGAATAACGTGATGTCGGACCTGAAAGCCAAGCAACGCAAATTTCTCGTTATTTTTCGGCGTCGTGCAACTCACTGATCATTAAGCTGATGCGACATGTTTAGAGCTTAATTGTTAGGTTAACAGGTGTGTCATCGGTCTTAATGATTGTGCGAATAGATATTACATTTCGTTAATTATGTTTTTATTCACAGTATTAAGAATGTAACATTATGTAGAGTTGAACAATATTGTAACAGCTAACTTGTGATAATTAATTAACTATTGAATTTTATATCAGTGCATTTCAATGAACAAGTAATTTGAAATTGGCAACTGCCAAAAGTACAATTAACTTGTACAGTATTTGTCAATATAATGAGGATCAAGTCATTCACTATCAATTTGTTGCCAAAACGATCGTTTTTCCAAGCAGATTTACACATGACTATTTACTACATTTTCAATTTAGTATACCCTTCGTGAATCAGATAGAAAATGCAATGAACACTCACGTCATCATTTCGACTAGTTGATTATGTCCTCGATTTCGTCCAAGTCTAGCAGTACAATTTACATTCACGTCGACTTCTTTGATTTTTCGATGAGAACCGATCTCAGGCATAGTCCAGTGATCGATATGTATGAGTGATGTTTATTTGTACTGGAAATCTAGTTGTTAAGCGGGTTACAACTCTCCGAGCGACATAATGTTCATGCAAGCTTACTTGTGTACATGTGATCGTTAAATCAAACATTGTATGTGCAAACGTCTGCTATTAGCGAAATTTGCATGTTTTGAGACGTGGCTGCTTCAAACCTGACTACCGTTCATACAATAAACTGGCGAGTAGTAGTAGGTAGCGCAAACCAAACCAAAGCGATTAGCGAAATTTGCAGATTATGAGACGTGGCTGCTTTATCGTTGAAAATCGTTTATACAAGAAACTAGCGAGTACTAGTAGGTAGCACACCAAATCGAAGTTAAAGTGCAATGTAATTATTAATCTTTCATTGAACGATTTTGATGGCTGAACAACACCTGATGCTGAATGGACAGCAACCAGATTTATATAACTGGAATTTAGGGCTGTACAAAATACAAAATACCAATGTTCCACATTGCATAGCTTTTAGATTTTGATCTGGTTTGCCGAACTCAACTCTCATTTGTAGACGATTCCTTTCGATTTTGCCGATTTTTCCCAACCCTTTCAACCGATTCTCGCTGGATGAGACATACTGAAAACTAGAATGATTTGACGCGCGAAAAAGTTCAAGTTGAACTGTTACGGGCCAGGCTCTTAGCGAACTTACCGTTCAAAAGCCACGTAAAACAAAACAATTTCTATATAATACTACCTATCTAACAGAAACGCTGTCTGGTACAAGTCTAGCTCCTTAAACAGAATAGTCGTCACTTTTCCTATGTTACTTTCTAAGGATGTCTACGACAACTTCAATAAATTTGCGCTCTCTCCCGCAAAAACCAGAACTACTTAATTCATATTATTAAACATCATGACTAGGTCAATACATAAATCAGGTAAATATAGGAAGGATGACCAAGTTATTAAGACAATGGTATGCAAAGTATTTCTGAACACATTACACAGGGCAAAAGCGACACAAACAAATCATGTAACAAAAAGAGGAGCAAAATTGGACAATCATTGACCAATTGACAAACCAAACATCACAAACCTGACAACTTTTCTGTTAAGGAGGAAGTAATAACCACGATAACCACTACTGTAATTCCGAGGTTATAAAGTCTTAATGATTTGTATTGCTGTGTTTTGCTAAACAGCCACATACATTACATTCACAATGTGGCGTCGCAGTCTAAAATAAATATATCGCTTATAATAAATACTACTACTGTAATACCGAGGTTTTTGCGTAGGACTATTAATTGCTACAGTACTGTAGAACCATTAATGCTGTCGCGAAGAAATGCCACGCAGCGAAAACAAATACGCGCTTGTAGACCGCTGAAAAGACGCAACACTCGCGAGAGTCACACTGCGGACAGCACGTTGTCATCCGTCGAGCATGTATTGTACAGTATATACATATAGGACTCAAAAGAATTATCTTGATAGCCACATAATGGACGAAGTATATGTTAATGTACAATAGTCAAATATACAACGTATATGTATGATGTCAAATACCATACTGTTGTGATTTTTTCGGCATTTGTACAGTAACGCGCACAGCAAACATGGCGCATTGCATCGAGAAACCAAACTGTTGTTGTATAGTATCTATATGCCAAGTGCAAGGAAGCCGCATATGCGCATACTTGTCCATAGAGTACGGCTCATTCTTGGAGGTGTCTATCATTTGTCGTTCTTGAGCTCGACCTCGTTGCGACGCAGCTTCTGCGCGACTTGTACGAGACACTCGGCTTCGACCGGGATGTCGTTTTGCCGCAAGTCGAGCGCCACGACCAGCGCATTGCGCTGTAGGCCGTGCGCCAGCACGCCGCCATCCGACTCCGTGAGCACGTTGCTGCTTAAGTCAATCACGCGCAATGCGCTGTGCGGCGATGCAAGGATGTTTGCGAGCGTAGCTGCAGTGTCGCGCCCGAGCATGTTGCTGCTGAGGTTCAGGACTGCGAGCGCGCCGTGATCCACGAGTCCTTCGAGCAACATGCGCCCGCCGTCGTCTGTGAGCCGATTCAAGCGCAAGTCGAGCTCGACGAGACTCGTGTTGTACTTGAGGCCGCGGCTGAGGTACCGCCCACCTTCAGCGTGGATCTGGTTGTCACAGACGCGCAGCGTCGAGAGCACACTCTCCGGGCCGAGTAGCTTCGAGAGCAGCCGAGCGCCGTGGTTTGTGAGCTTGTTGTGCGCGAGATCGAGTGACGTGATCGTGTTGTTCTTCACGAGCCCTGTCATGATCATTCGCAACAAGTCGTCGTCGAGCAAGTTGCTCGGCAATGCGAGCGTCGTGAGCGTCTTCGTGTTCTTGACAATGTGTGACAAGTTCGTGGCATCCGAGATCTTCATGCCAAACAGCATGCGTTGGTAGCGCATGCCGATCTGCTTGACGCCGTACGTGAGATGCAGGCGCGTGAGGTTCGTGAGGTGCGGACAGAGCTCGTTCAAGTCAAGGTGCGACAGCAATTGCGTGATCGTGAGCGTGAAGATGAACTCGTGGCAGGCTTTGACAATGTCGACGACGTGGTCGGCGTCGTCAGTGCTCGCGTCAAAGTCCTCGAGCACGTCCTGAAGGTGCTTCTCGAGGAAGAGCTGCTTCCACGTCAAGCCATGGGCTTCGATCCGGAGGTTGCGCCACGCGAGCTTGCTCATGCAGCAGCGTTTCCAGTAGTTCTCGTCGCTCACGTTTGGCGCCGAGAGGCACACGTCGAGGTCGAGCGGCAGGCGTGCCATGACGTCTGGCAGGAACTGCCGCGGCACGCTCTGTGCCTTCGGGTCCAAGCGAAAGCGATCCGAGACAACTTTGAGGCACATGAGCAGCAGCGTCGGGATCGGTGTGGATCCACTACTACGGATCCCAAACGACGCATCGCTTGCATGGCCACTCTTGTTCGACTGCTGATGGCCACCAACAACACGTGCGCGGTACTTTCGGACTTGGTCCGACAGTGCACTGACTGCAGTAGTTGACCCGACTGTCGATGCTGATGAGACCATCGAATGACGTATGTGTGGCAGCTGTTGTACTTGTAGCAGTAGACTTGAGCGAGCGTTGTCTTTTTGCTGGCAAAATGATTCTTTACGTTTGCAGTTAATTAATGATTGGCAATGCAACTCTTCATGATCATTTACGGATAGCAGGTACCGGTATACCGGTATCATCGTGAAACAATAACGAATACAGTACTTTAACAGAATATCTTTAGTATTACTCAGGCACCATTTCGTTTGTAATAATCGCGAGGCACACAAAATGTGCATACAGAATGCTATATTGTATGAATTAAATATTTGAGGATGAATGTTGCTGTTTGCAGTTCCTATTTATATACAGTAACACGCATACCTATCAATATTAGTTTTACAAAATACATTCCTTTCCGTGTTAGAGTAAATTTCTCATGAGTACACGTAATGTATAACAATATTGCTTTTTGGTCTTGTGCACAGATATTTGAGCTAACAGGTTCTGCCGATTAATAGATACCTTCTATCTCCACGGGTGTTATTTCGATATAGTAGCATCTCAATGTTTACACCTACTGAAAAACACGTATCTTCTATTGTAACATTTATGAACATATATATATAACTAGGATACAATAAAAGCCGTTTTACTGTGATCGAGTTCAACAATTGCATTATCTTGGTCTTAAGGTGACTGTGCGCCGCGTATTAAGATTCGACAAAGTGGTTTGCGGCGACAAAACCATTATATTTATTCAACTTTCGGGATGTGGTGGTTAATATAAAGTCCAATTTGGCTGTATAGGCGTAAAATGAACTACACTGTACCACTCGACAATCAACTTTTCGGATGTTTTGAAGTTGAGTTGTCTCAAAAACCTTGTTTTTGACAAACAATGACTCAAATCAATAGCGAGTCGGCAACTTCGCTGTAGGTGATACTTGGGCTAGTACAGTAAATACAATACTCTAGCTTGTTCTACGTCCGTGTCATACATAATGCCCCTAAATACTTTATGATGTCGCAACTATTAATTATGATCAGATATTTATGTCCTTAAAGGACAGA